>WIGO01000149.1:0-103200 GCA_014235945.1 Colletotrichum plurivorum
GGAAGAGTGGGAAAAGGCGACAACGGAGCCCATGCCACTCACTACCTTGTCGCATACCCCTCCCGTCCCCTCCAAGACCTTCCTCCACCCACCGAACGGCGACGGTTAGCTCAGCCTGCCCGTACCACCCATCCAGGGGCCCAGGTAGCTAGCTAGCGAGCTCAGCATTCACTCGACACCTCGCCCCCAGCCCGACACAGTGGTCAAGACCGAAGAAGAGACGAAATCACACCAGACACCAGGCACACGCACACACATAGAGGCAGAGAGACGCGAGGACCGACGGTAAAACCGCTTGCCGACGCAAATGGTGCCGAGAAGCCAACGTACACCCGACAGCCAGCGCGCTTCGGAGTGTTGGAGACGGGCCCATGGGGGAGATGGGAAACAACAAGTGTTGCTAACTAAGGCAAGGTACGGCCCAAGGCCACTTTGGAGGGCAGAGGCAGAAGCAGAAGGCAAAGCGCCCCGGGAGGGATGTAAGTACATTGTACTATGTAAGGTAAGGTACAAGGGCGTTTGAGCGGGACACAAGATGACAGACAGTACGGGCGGGGAAGAGGAGAAAGAGGTGAAGGACGACGAAGACGATGAGAAGACGAAGAAGCAGATGACAATTCGACTACCTACCATAGTATTATTGAGAGCCTTAGATGTACGTATTACGAGTCAAATTCTCCACTTTGGCCTAAACACCTGAATCTTCTCTCACTCTCCATGACGACTGCGAAAGGCAAAACCCAGCCGAAAAAAGATAGATGCAAGGCTCTTGTCGAAATCCGTCCCGTCCACGCGGAAACATGGCACGATTGCCCACCCGGCTTGAGAGTCAAAAACAAATAGTCGAAAGGATATACGTGCACCGGTACCGATACAGAGCCAAACGGTACACGGTCTCAAGAGAACGTGCCATAGTGGCCTGGCAGCACAACAATCGTTACACGTACGAAAGCTCTCCAAAGAAGGAGAGACATGGAGAAAGGAGGGAGATGTGGAGAGCATGTCCGCGGATTCTCAGTACTGAGTATCCCTACTATGGTATCCGTAGGGGCATACAGAACGCAGTATCTGTAAGTGAACTCACAACTTCCTGGCCATACCTAGGACGAGGCAGAGTGAGCAGGTCGGCCAACCAACCACAGGCGCCATAGCTCCAGCTCTAGGAGTTCAAACAGATCGAATCCTCCAGCGCAACGCATCGAATCGAAGTGTGCGTGTAGTTCTGTGAGAGAAGCGCTTCTCTCCCGTCTGTTGTATGTGCGTACGGAGTACTTAGCCACCTATGATATGGCGGCGTGTGGATTGGGCACGACGGGCGATACCTGGCCCGCTGCTTCGAGGAAGTATCCAGGTACTTGTCCGGGGTACGTACACTCTCAACTTTTTGCCGTCAATCGCACCCAGTAGATACGGTACGTACCTTCATCACACACGCCCCTCCCGGGCTCTCCTTCTCGCTGCCGGCCAGTCTTCCTGGTGAGATGGGATGGGGATGGGAAGAGGAGAAGGAAGAGGACGCACCTCTCCGGCTGAAGGTACCTATCTACCTACTCACCTTGGCCCTTGCCATCGTCAGTGCAGTGTGTGCTTCCCCCTCCCCGGTGGCCCCTACGACCCCGGTCGACGGACAGCCCACTCCATCAGCAGGAAGTACCAAACCCACCACTCTCGTCTCCTCTCTGGGCCCCATCGCCTGTGCCATTTCCAATCTAACCCAACCTCTTCGGCCACCGCACCCCCATAGCAGCACAGTACCGGTACAGGTACAGTACCTCCTCTCACTGGGTGTCTTCCCGCTGCTCCTGCTTCATCATTCTCCCCCCCCGTCTGTTCTGCCCGCTAACCCACTCACTGTCTACACCGTCCGGCCTCGCTCGCTCGCTCGCTCGTTCACTCAACGCAACGCACCCACGAGCCACCCGTACATGCCGCCGTACCGCAGCTCGCACTGCTCTGCTCTGTGGATGTGGATGTAGATGTAGATGTGGATGCGGATATCGCAGTACCCCGGCCGGTCCTTGCTGCCCATGCTCATGCCCCATGCTGCCCCACTCCTTTCTGGTGGGCCTCTAGCTGCACCGGTTGGGGCCTGGGGGTGTGCGTACACACCGTGTTGCTAGGATGGAGGCACTTCGACCTGCCTCCTCTTCTTTTCTCACCACCAAAAAACAAAACTCTCCCACGCCCGGCTTCTTTCTTTTCCTTCTACTTCTCACGACTCCACCAACCACCTCCAATATTCCCTTAGGTTAGCTAGCCCAAGAGGCGAGGAAGGTAAGTCGAGCCAGACATTTTCTTTGCTTCCAATGCTTCTTCATCCTGCTCCTCGCACTTCACCATAGGCGCATGTCACATTGTTCTCCTCTGCTACATCTCTTCTGCATCTCCCGCCCCCCATCTTATACGCCAGCTCGAGCTAATGTACCTGCATTAGAAGAGTTTGGGAGAACTCGACGAAGCAGTGAGAGAAGAAAGGAAGCCGAACGTTCGATTCCCACGATCTGTGTCTGGTCGAGATTGTCTTTTGTGTGTGCTGTATCCGCAACTTGCTTGCCTGTACAGACCTTCACCTACAAACGGCCTCCACCGCCTGTTACTCAGCTCCAGATCCCACCAAGACAGAAAAAGGCATTCTCTCGCTTCCCACCGTCACCGTCCTCGGGGCTTTCGTGCGACCCGCCAAGCCAGTCAGGAACGAAAAGACCACCTCGGTCTCTCACTACTCTTCCGCCGTTGGAAAAAAAAACCCCGACCTTGCTCGTCAACCCGCGCTGTACCGAGTCACCGCGCCCAAGCTTCGACCCACATTTGCATGTTACGATCATAGACTTCAATTTCTTTTCCTGTCACGACTGCTTACGACGTCCACGAACCGTCCTGAGCTGTTTCCGTTCTCTGCCAAAGGGAGCGAACAAAAGGTTGACGCCAGCGGGCCTCGTCTTGGACAAATTCTCAGCTGTTTGAGGCGCTCCGCAATTTTTGCACCGAAACTTCGCCAGCAGGTCGATTGGGAGAGTAGTCTCGTATCGGGATCGATACCTGGGAAGGGAATTGTCATCCCCACCGTTCCAATCTCTGCCGCAACTGCAGTCCACGGACCAGCTTGCCGACTCGGACTGAACTGACCACCTGGTGCTTGGCAGCAGCTTGGAGCAACACCGTGAAGCTGGATCTACCGTCGATTTCTCAAGGGCAAACCCGGGGACCGACCGACGTGTCGTATTACAACGCTCACGCAACTCCGAGGTCGTTTTACATGAACAGCGAGAGAGTGCCGTCTCTGCCATTGCCCCCTCCGCATCAGGCGTACTCGTCGGGTACCTCGTCACCCCGGGTCAGCTCTATAGGCTCCATTTCGAGCTCGCACACCGGCTCGCATTCCTCGTTCACGTCGGCAGCATCGTCCAACGGACCAAAGACACCTTCTCCGACCCTCCCCATAAACGCTGCAATTCCCGGGTCCTCCAGCCAGTCAATTGGTGCCTTTGAACACTACCCCGCCATGAATCATCCACCCGCCGCCGATATGTACTATTCGCAACATATTTCTGCCGGTCAGGCGCCGCAGCCTCAGCCCGTCACCTCTGGCGCCATGTCTTACTCACAGCCCCCGCCGTTGCAGCCGACTCACATGCCTCAGTACGCCCACCAGACACAATACGGCCAGCCGTCTTACGCATACGCCAACGGTTTGACCTCACCACAGAATGCTCCTGGTGGTAATCAGATGGGTTCAAACGTGCTCCCTCTCCCTGGCGTGGCCCAAGGCAACTTCCCGGGTTATGATACAACCGGACAAGCTGCCCCGCCCGGCATGAAGCCCAGAGTGACGGCTACCCTGTGGGAGGATGAAGGCAGTTTGTGCTTCCAGGTCGAAGCCCGTGGCATCTGTGTGGCGCGCCGTGAAGGTGAGCTTCTCGCGCCATTGACGACTATCACTCTGTTGCTGACCTCATCGTAGACAACCACATGATCAACGGCACCAAGCTTCTCAATGTTGCTGGAATGACCCGTGGACGACGTGACGGAATTCTCAAAAGCGAGAAGGTCAGACACGTGGTTAAGATTGGCCCCATGCATCTCAAGGGCGTCTGGTGAGTTCCACATGAAGGCATATTCCAGTTTAGAACTTCGAACTAAGCCCAGGCAGGATTCCGTTTGAGAGGGCACTTGATTTTGCCAACAAGGAGAAGATCACTGAGATGCTGTACCCGCTCTTCGTCCATAACATAGGCGCATTGCTGTACCACCCCACGAACCAGACCCGCACCAACCAGGTTATGGCTGCTGCTGAGCGCCGCAAGCAAGAGCAGAACCAGATGCGCGGTGCCCCTCCTCAGACACCCGGAGCTGGGCTTCCCTCGATTCAACAGCATCATCACCACAACATGGGCGGCTTGCCAGGGCCTCAGCAGTCCCTCCCGTCTCACGCCAGCATGGGACGCCCGACTCTTGACCGGGCTCATACGTTTCCTACACCCCCAACCAGCGCCTCGAGTGTGCTCGGTGGAAGCATGAACACCTCGGACAACGCATTCCAGTGGGCTCAGGGTCAGGGTATGGGCGCTGCCCAGGGCCAAAACCCCATCTCCATCGACACCGGTCTGAGCAACGCCCGCTCGATGCCTGCGACGCCCGCGTCCACGCCACCTGGGTCGACCATCCAGAACATGCAGTCCTACCAGTCTGGCGCTCAACAGTATGACAACTCCCGCCCCATGTACAACACCTCTACCCAGCAATCCCCGTACCAGACAGCGAACCCGGCTTCTCAAGACCGATCCGTCTACGGCCAAAGCGACCCATACGCTAAGAACGATATGGGGCCGCCCTCCGCTCGACCCTCCACCACTGGCGCCCAAGATCAGAAGCCTGCCAACGGCATCATGCACGCCGACCAAAACGGCCAGGCTGTGGCACAACCCGCTGGCGATGAGGAGGCTGAGCACGAGCACGACGGAGAGTACACTCACGACAGCGGCTCGTACGATAACAGCCGTGCCTCGTATAACTATTCCGCTCCCGCCGTTGGAAGCCTCTCTTCAGACCACCAGCATCTTTCCCCCGAGATGACGGGATCGCCAAGCCACCCGCCTGCGTCCGGCCGCGCTACGCCCCGCACTGCGGCCGCTCCTCAGCCCTACTACTCGCAAACGGGTTATAGCACTCCCCCCCGCGTTCCCCAGCAAACGTCAAGTAACCTCTATAATGTAATCAGCGACCGCGGCAATGCGGCTGGAGCTGGGGCCAACGACGTTTACCAAACCCAGGCCGACATGAACACTATGTCCAACGGATATGCAATGAACGGTACCGCTGGAGGTATCAAGCGCGGTCGCGACGAGGACGACGACGTGCAGCGCCCGCTCAGCGGTGGCGGTATGGACCTGAAGCGCCGGAAAACTATGATCGACTCTGCTCCGTTCGACAACATGACGCGAGCGCCCCCCGTTATGACCCAACAGCCCCGCCGAAGATAGAGCCCTGCCGAAACTAGAGAGGCACTGGATGGAGTTGATGCTTCCAAACCTCTGCATTTCGTCAGTTGTTCGGGGGGCGTTCCGGGTACGTGGGGTACACGAGGCATGATCAGTCATGAGTATCTGATTTGATGATCAAAAAGCTTTGCAAAAAGGCTTTTCGACACTCTGCACACCTTTTCCTTCCACGTCTTTTTGTATTCCCGAGACGGCTTATTGGCATTCCATGATCTCCAAGAGATAACGCTGACGAGCTGACGACTTCCCATTCCCTGTTTTTAAACGCCCGTCATGGCTGTAAATGCTGATGAATGACGCCTTGCATGGAGGGGGACTTAATTCTAAAGACTCGGTCATGGTTTTTTTCTTCGTTTTTCCGCCGGTCATTTGAGGCAACATACACGAAAGAGCATGGGGTGGGCTCAGTGCGGCTTACTTCCGTCTGTTACGACTCTCGGGCGCTGAGGCAAGCAGCACAGAAAACACTTCCACCTCGGAGGATCACCACCATTTATTTCCTTGATTCAATTTCGAATACAGACGGGGTCAGACGCCAGTGTGTGCCAGGGAGGAGGGTAGGATGACGACCTTATGACGACTCTTATTCTTTCACAAAAAGTGTGAGACGTGTTGGATGGAACCTGTCTCTTTTAGGTAACGACTTGACGAAAAGGAATAAAAAGCTATTGCTGCTTCAGAAATACAGATTGAAAAGAACCGGGCGTTCTGTTGGCTTCGGCCAAGTTCTCGGTCCCCTGTGTGAACACCAACCTGAAGATGACGCCGAGCTAAATTTCCAGAAGTTGAAGAACGTAGGAAGTAGGAACCAGGACATTGCGGCTTCATGCTGGAGCCTTTACGACACGATACAGACGGTCGGGCTTTTGCTGCTCGTGCAGTGGTTTGGCGGGCGATGGGCCAAAGGGCGAGGATGTCTTCATTGTCAAACCACCGGCCTATGTCTTCAAGGCTCACAACTGGTCTAGGGCTATGGCCGTTGCCTATTGCAACGATTTTGATATTTTCACATCGCTAGGGGACGCTGAGACTCTTCATAGGTAGTCTAAAAATCAGGATTCATACTGGAGACTCTAAGAGATAACACTACAAAGTACACAGTAGAGAAGGAGTGTCGCTGGAGTTGGTGTAGCCTGAGGCTGAAAGTAACACGTGATAGAGTGGGCTACTCCTTCCAAAAAGGGCTTGGCTGACAGCGGGTACAAAACTGGGTGTCGCGGTATAGAGCTTAGGTGGTAGGTGCTGTGCTGTGCATTGCAGGACGCGGTCTATTGATTTGTACCGACTCCAAGCTGCCCTGCCCCCAACCTCACCTGGGAGCCAAATACTGCTTCCCCTGCCTTCTCGCCGTACATATATCTTTTTGAGCACCGAAGCCACCGTTATCCTATCTTTATTCATGATTGCGAATCAATTAGCTTAACTACAGGCTGCCGTGCCATTCACCCACTCGACAACACACCGAGGCCCCTCGTGAACTTGACGGAGCTTTTGCGACAATGGCGACCCCGACCCAGATGAAGCATGCGGCCTCGCAACAAGGCAGGACCCCTTCGCAGCTTACGGCAGCGACGCCGCCTGTTTCTACACCCTTCTCGGCATCGCAGGCCCACGCGGCCTTCTCCCCTCGGGGTCCTCGATCCTCCCCTCAGCAGTTCAAGAAATCTCCCGCGACCTCGACGACGCTCATGGGCCACCCCGCCAATGGCGCTCTCAACTTCGACAGCCCTTCCGCTGCGGCAGCTATGGGCGCCCTCGGAATAAGTGGCGGATTAGATATCGGACTTGACCACGTCGGCGTTGGGGGGTTTGGCGGCCTTGGAGGACTGGGCAGTGAAGATGACAAAATCAAGAGGCTTGACGCCGTCATTGAGATCCTCGGAGTAAGTCCGGCCGTCGCAAGTAGAGTGATGGTCGCAAGTAAAGTGATGGTTTCATAAGCTGATGATCCCACCTAGAAAGCAAAAGGACGAGTAAGCGAGGCCGGCCTGGAGCGACTGACAGTACGGTCGGGTTTGACGAGTATGTGGGACGAGCATCGGTCGCCCGACGGACGGAAAACAAAAATGCTGGTCATTGCTGGTCAGGCACTGACCCTGGACATCGTCCTAAACAACAACATTGTCGAGAATGTCTCGCTGGCCTTCCCCGAATCAGCCCCCATCGTGTCGAGGCACACGGACAAAGCTGGGAAGATCCTTCTCAAAGACCTGCAGCTCCGGCCGGATCAGAGCCCGCTAACGAAGACGTTGGACAAGTTCGCAGCCAACATGGAGCGTCTCGCAAACCTTGATAAGCTCAGCGTTATCCCGGGATTCGACTGTCAGGAGGCTTTGGCTGGCATCTTCGAGAGCCTCGAGAGGCTGCACAAGTGGGAACTTTCCAAGCTGCGGGAAGATCCGGCTATGAGCGGGAAGCCGGATAGGTTTCTCGAGACGACTACTATGTGCGCCAGAAGCGGCCGCCCGATGATGCACGCGAGAGGCATGGTGGGTCTCAGCATTGAGTATTGGACGGAGCGACGCCATGTCATACCTAAGACTTCAGACACGGAGCGCTTCTGCGAGAAGATGGAGAAGGTGTGGTCCATTCTCATCGGCTGCAAGGCCTTGGACGGCGAGATGTTTCAGCCAGTCCGGGTGTCGGAGAACTGGATTTCGCAGAAGGTGGTGGCCGAACCTGGCCCCGACGACATTCTCGCTGGAGGATCAGGGCTGGCCCTCGACTGGCAAGAACCAGAAGCTACCAGTCTACCCCAGACCGACGACAACAAAGACAAAGGGATGGATGTGGTGCACCCGGACGGCACGACGCACAAGCTCCCGAACGTCAAGTTTGTTGCGACGCTCACACCTTCTGTCATTGTTCCACAATCGGTGTGGAACACCTTGCATAATCTCACAGGAGCAGCGGCACAGCCGATGCTTCTACCCACTTGCACGTTTGACAGCATCTCTTTCCCTATACCCGAGGGAAGTAACCACGAAGCAAGCGAGCTTCGAGTCATTTCTTGCAGAAGAACGGTCCAGGTCCCAAGCAATGGGAATGTGGTGTCGCGGAAACACAAGAACACTCTGCTCATCTACAAGCCTGTGTATGGGCAGACTGTCACTGAGCTCTCCCTCTCTCATCCACGACAACTCATCGACATGCTACCCATTCTTCGCCAATACGCGTTGATTTCAACACTGCTGGAAAGGAGCTTTGGATCCGATATCTCAGGAGATGCTCTGCCTGAGAAGGACGAGTCCATCGTCCGAAACGAGACGACTATGACAGCCAAGGAAGAGTATGAACTTTTCATGTCGAATAAGGCGCCTCAGGGTGACGATCAGGAGCTCACGATTGATGTTGTCCTGACCGTCCACCCATCCGCCGGACTCCACGTCGTTTTCCCCTTCCGCAACGCGACGGCGAACATTGACCTGCAGATCCAGCCGAACGGAGTGGTCCACGTCGTGTCGCAGAACGTCGTGCCGGAGAGGGGCGGCGACGTGCCCGAGGCGGACAAGGGCAAGGGCAAGCAGTTCAACCCCCAGGATCTGGGCAAGTTGCTCGAGGTGACGGAGGATCTCTGCTCGTGGGCCGAGTGGATCCGCAGGAACTTGTCATAGAGCGGGCGTTCCGGCGGAAGGCGACAAGCGGATAGCACAGCTTGGCGATAGACAACGTTTGGTGTTTTCTTTTCTGTATAATTGATACCCAGCAGAACATCAGTCGGGGGGGTCCACAGGGCTTGGTTGGTGTCAAGGCCCTTTTATTTTTCCCCCACCTTTCCTTCTCACAAACGAGGCGGAGTTTCAGTGTACCGAGAGGAAAAAGACATTCTGGAAGTGCAAATAGCAAAACAGAAATGGGCGTCGATCGATGGTAGCCGTCTGGATCGTGGGCGTTTTGGGTGTTTCTGGGCTGGTTGGCTCAGCTAGGTCGCAGTTACGCGATAGCAAATAAAATTGACCAAAACGGATATATCTCAGAGCCGCTGCTTGGCGTATGTTGCCGTAGCTTCTTTTACGTTTGCTTTCTTTCATTGTTTTTTAGTTGCTGCAAGTATCCAAAGGATTCCAACAATTCAATCATTGTTATAAATCTCAAAACACACAAATGTCATAATATGTCACAACCGATATCCACAACGACTTGTACAATAGTAAATTGCGAGAGAAGTCTGCCGGTCTTGATAGCAATACTGCCGTTGGTCTGGTTAAGTAAACGACACTTATGAATCACGCGTCAAGAGACCGGAGGACCCAGCAGATGGAGAGATGTATGAGGACAGATCTGGGGTGTGGGTGAACAGCCTTACCACAAAACCTCATCCTTCCCGTTTCAGCATCGTTTTTTTCTTTTGACTAGGTTCATCGCCAGGGCTATGGGCCGGAAGAAGGAAATCTATCTTTCTTTCATGTCAGGGGCGTCTAGTTTCCCGGAAGTTTTCCAACCGGTTGGTAGGTTTTTGGGGGATTCGTCGGTGCTTGGAGCACTACACTACGGTGATCGATCTTGTGGTCTGGAATCAACGTGGGCTCCATCCGTGATCGCGATCAGTTGGATCGCAGAAGTTGTCTTGGTAGGTTTTCAACTCAATAGTGTTTGAGTAAAGGAGGGATCGTCACTTCCATGTAGAAAAGTCCAATTCCAAAGCCGACGTGAAGGACGAAGGCCTGGTTTGGCGTTTACTATCCCGTGTAGTGGGATGAGCCACGCGAAAGACACCCATACTGTAAACGAATGGACTTTTACTCTCTTCCACTACTTTGGTCCGGTACGTGTGATGCGTGTCTATGGCGCAAGGAAACTTTGCCACGGCGTCGAAACGTCAAGAAGAGGAAGGGGAGGAGGCATATGGCTCTGTACGGGGAAACAAGCCACCGTTCGAAAAAGCTATCACACAAATGACGACTCGTACATGGATTCTGCTCAGAGAGAGAGAGAGGCGTATTGACACTGATTCCAAAGCCATGGCGTCGTATTGGGTTTCTTATTTCTCTGTCCAAATCCATCGTAATTAGGGGTCCCAAAAGGATGGGAGGTTTGCGCCTGCTTTGCTTGCCTACCTGCCCATCTACTCTCGAGATGGCAAAAAAAGGATACCAGCAGCTGAATGGGTGTGAGGGCCGAGAGACAAAGGCCCGGGCTGGAAACATTTTTCAGCTGGATACAGAATCAAATTGTCGCAAACACGAAAAAAATATAAAACATCACACAAGCACATGGAGTAAAATATGATGACGGGTTGAAGCAGCATCACCAAGGGAGGTAGGCAAGGGAAAAAAAAACAAGAAAAGACAAAATATCAAGGTAGTAAAAGGAAGTGACGTCCCTCAAAACTCGGGAGGACTTCGGATAGCGGCAGCGGCGAGCGCCGAGGTGGGATGCACCTGCACCTGCACCTGCAACCTGCAGGCGCAGCGGCAGCGGCAGCGGCAAGCAGTCCAGTCCTTCCTTATTCTCTCTCTCTATTGCGTCAATCCTTTTCTCTACGAGCCGCAGTCTTGTTTCCCTTTCCTTTCCTCCTTCTTGTCTGAGACGTTGACGGTCGAGACATTGTTCTCGTCGTCCTTGTTTTTTTCCCACCTCCTTCCCGCGCTGCCGTCCGGGCTCTGCCGTCCCGTATCGCATCTTGTATTGTTCTCTTGCCGCACACATGTTTCGGTTTCTCGCCCAAACCCCCCTCCCATGGCCGGGAGTCTGTGCAGTGCCTGTCCATGGGAGGACGAAAAGAGCAGGAGGGGCTGACGGGGGGGAATCAGATCCGAGGTGATAGTGGTAGTGGGAGAGTCCACCAGCTGGTATCGATAGGAGATGGCCCAATGGACCATTGTTGATAAGCCAAAAAAAAGTCAACAAACAAATCAACAATCAAACAAACAACCAACAGAGGGGGATACGTATTTGAGATCAGCACCCAGGTACCATGGTAGCAGGCCGATATTTCTGGGTCGCCCAGGTTTTGGGGTCGGGGCCGCAAATTGCAGAGGGGGGAGACTGATCTGAGGAGGGGCCGAGAGGGCCGTCTTTACTGCCTGCCTTACCACAATTCCCATCCTTGGCATTGCGACGTCCGCGGCGGCATCTGAAGACTGACAGGCGCGCAGTCTGCCCTTTGCAATTCGACCTCCCGCATCACAATGGGAGGTGATGGACTTAGTGTACACCTGGTAATACGGGCGCTCTGGGTATCCTGTTCCTCAACGGCACGTGCGACATCTTGCATCGTACCAGAGATTTGACGGCCGGGAAGGGGTCCCCACCTCAGGTCATCCCATCTTCTTTCTCACGGGGTCGGAACTTGGCACCATTATTGGTGTTACCCTGATGACACTTTGCCTCGCGGTGCCTTGCGCGCTGCGTCGCCCTGCAGCCACTTCCCGTCCGTCCCTTGTCTTGCGATGCGACGAGTCGGTCCCGCGTCCTCCAGAGACTCAGAGTAGCTTGTAAGAGGGTCAAAGAGAGTGTCCGAGCTTTGGAGGAGGAGGCCCGATCGGCGACGACCCAAGCTCCCCGCGCGTTGTGGGCCGAACCGGAGCGCGGTTTGTCGCAACCCGTTTATTTTTGACGCACCTATTGAAGAGCAGCGACAGGTGGAAGTAGTGCGGCGAGAGTGACGAAGACGAGGCCGGAGGGGAACCCCCGCCGGCGGCGGTCACTCGAGGAGAAACACCAATTCCTTTTTTAGGGGAAACCTTGTAAGCCGCTGCCGCGCCCCAAGTGCTGGATCTTGCCCAATGTTCCAAGGACTTCAACGCTGGCCGGGCAGAAAGGCAGAAAAAAAGGGAGACATGCAGGACAAGAGGCCCAGAATGTGGGAGCCGGTCGACCGTCTAGGTAGTGTCTCTGTCTTTCTGGAAGCTGGCCCAGACCTCGTCCGGGACTGGAGGATGATCGAAGCTTCTGTCGGTATGCGACGTAGACGACTTGCCTTCCTCAGTTGACATATTGGCGATGCAAAAGCGTGCGCAAGCATGACATTGTAATATCAGACGTAATTAATCACGGACCCTGTCATTCCTCCATCGCGAGCCGGCACTGCAGGCGTTTATGCGGAGAGCCTGGGCGAGCTGGCATGTTGGGTAGAGTGACGGGTGTGGAATAGAGTGAGAGCGGCGTGCGTTATGACCGGCAGGGTCCCGGGATGTATCCGGTGGTGGTGAGGCAAGGTTGGCGGTTGCTGGTGGTGGACGGCGATGACGGTGGTGACGGTGGTAGTGACCTCAGCGAAGCTCAGTTTGTGTGCGTTGAAAAAAGTACGGAGTACCTCTATTAGCGGCCCCAAGGTTCAGGGCCCAGGGCTCAGAGCCTGAGGCTGGCAGGCGATGGCGGTACGTGTAGAGTGTTGAGGAGATGACTGTTTGTTTTGGTGTTTTTGTTTTGTTTTGGTCCCCGGCTGTGGCTTGTCGCGTTTGTTTAGTGGCCTGGCTCCATCATCCATGGATCATCCGCCTTTGCTATTTTGATGGAGAGCCCACCTTTTTTTGCCCTCACTGCCCAAAAGCCGCAGAATGCGACGACCCCTCGCCGCAAGATGATGCTGTGTTGCAGCGCGTCGGAGGGGAGAGGGCAAGAGAGGACAGGTTGTCAAGCGTCTCGCCGCATCCTGATGGAGTGTTGAGCGGACAAGTGGCAGTCGAATCGTGGCTTTGAGACCAGGGCCAGTTGACACTGCATCACTGCATCACTGCAGCGGCTACTGCAGACTGCAGAGCATGACCTAGCGACTGATCAAGGCAGGCGGGGGAGAGAAGGGCGGGGAGGGAAGGAAGTCACTGCACCAAGGTGGGTAAGTATTGTTGGTACGAAGTACCTACAGTGGTGTACCTCGTCTTAGGTAAGGCAAGGCGCGCACGGCTCTCACGAACACACGGGCAAGCGCCTTCTCCCTCAGGTCGTGGTGTAAGTGCCTCCGTTCACATCGCCATATCTTCTGGTCGCCTCCTTTCTCGTGCTTCTAGTAGGGCCATGTGGAGTTACGGCGTGCCCCTGAGGCTGCAGGTCGAGACGCACAGAACAGGAGAAAATGGGCCGGCTGATTTCCAGAGCCCTTCCAGCCTGCGGTTCTGCGTGTTTTTGGTCTAATTTTTTCTCTCCTTCTCGTGAAGTCACCTACCTAGCGAGGCCTGGTTGCATGAGTCCGCAGACACGCGTGGGCGGGACCCTGCAGGCAGAGGGCAGATACAGCCAATGGATGGTGCTGGCAAAGGTCCGAAGAGGCATCACCCTGGGTTGTGTCTGGGGTGGCCCCTGGTCTGTTTTGAGATGCCAGACCGTTGGGTTCGAAAGTGATGTCAGGGCCGGGAAGAGGTCGTGGGTTCTCGCTCGGTTCCTCGCCGTCTGCCGCTGCTAACGGGGCACCGAGGACGGCGAGAAGCGGCGAGAAGGAAGGCCAGCTTCGGACTCTACAAGCAAGACATTTTGGAGCCGTGAAATTCTTCACATGAGACCGCTGCATGTCTGGACCGTGGTGACGAGGTTTGTTTTTCCCATTCCGGGACCTGCAGCTGCGACATGGCACCGGACGGAGTGGCCATCAAGGCGGCGCTGGGCCGGACAAAATGGTCTTCACCTAACAGAGACCCACTTCTAATCCCGGGAAGAGGCGCGTTATCACGTGATGACTAACCCTCTTTGGCAAAAGTGTAAACAACACACGCCACGCTACGCGCGCCATCGCGAAAAGCAGAAGTGACTCCCAATATCCACACCCTCTTTCTCTCCGTGCCAGTCTCTTCAGAGCCACCCACTCAGCTTTCGCCCTCGACGGCAAGTGCTCCATCCAGACTGCGATCCCCCAGCGTGTCTCTGCTGCCCGCCCGCCTTGTCTTCCTGCACCGGGCACCTATCTAGGTACCTTACCTTGCCTGGTACCCATCTATCTGCCTCGAAGTCTCCCCTCCCCGTCCCATCTTTCCCGCACACGCACACGCCCGCGCCCACGCCGCCCACCCACTCTTGCGCGCGCGCACTTGTACTTGCGCATCCGCACCCGCTCCCGCACCCAACCATCCACACTCACCCTCTCTCACACCCAACCCGACCGACGCACACACTCGTCCCCTTGCGCCTGTCTCTCTCTGTCTATTTTCTCACCTTCCTGAGCGTGAGAGTAAGAGAGTGCGCCTGTCCTTGTCTGCCGCGTTTCCAAGTTTCTGGGCCCCCCGTCACGAGGAAATATAGACCACCAAAGGGACTTCGCCACCCGCATCAGCCAACACGAACGCCATCAACAACACGACCGCAAAGGTTACGTTACGGCACCTCCTGCCATGACTTGATAGAGTCGCCTGCCGATCAAGAATCGCGACACAACGGGAATGAAGATGCGAAGCAAAACGCATGCCTAAACGTTCCTGCTTGACATCCACCGAGACCTTAGCGCCATGCAGTAGAGGCGCACTTGCGCTCCCGTTCCGTCCCTTCTTTCCATCTATCCCTCCTCTTGCCTGGGCCTTCCCTCCCTCTTTTTTTCCCACCCTCAGCCTTCCTTCGTGCAGCAACTGCATCCCCGGCACCACACCAAGAAAGAGGGCGCTCCTTCCGCCCGTCCAAGGCCTCATCGCCTCGTCCACGTGTAACAAATCCGACTCTGGGACCGACACCCCGAGACTCTTCGCCCTGTCGTCCTCCTCCCTAGGACTAGGCCGCCACCAAAACATCGACGATATCGACGACAAACCCGATACACCAGCGCGCGCCTCAGGAAGCTGCGCCCTCGTCGTCGACATCTCCCCGAACGTCACCGGATAGGCCGCGCCAGTAGCAACGCGCCGTACCTCGCCTCGTCCTCGACACGACACAACACGACGACTTAGCCCGATCCCATCGATCGAACACACCTTGCCCTACCACTACGGTATACCACCATCTACCCAGAGTACCTAGCGAATCACAACAAGTATACCGACGACAATACCAGCGACAGTTTTCTTGCATCAAGGAGCGATTCATTGCTTGCTGGGCCCGGAGCACATCACATCAAGCGAACTCTCTCTCCTCCGCCACTTGTAGTCCTTCCAACAGACAGCGAACCACCATAGACCAGAAAGACAACAAAAGGCTGAAAAGAGTACCAGCAGCACCACAACAAAAAAGAAGAAGATTAGCCAGCATGTCGTTCTCAAATAGCAGTGGAGGAACACTTACTGTTCCCAGCCCGACACATGTCCACCATGTGGATGTGCTCGCCTCCTCTGTGAGGGGCCTGAGACGGTCACTCTCCCGATCACCCTCCAAGTTCAGTCTGGCGCGAACAAACTCCCAGAGCTCCGACAGCTCTCACAGTGGATCTCATACCCCCATCCAGCAACAATCGCCCTGCCGACGATACACACCAACACCTCCCAGCAGTAGTGGGAGCAACGGAAACCCCCAGGAGCAGTTGCCCCTCAGCTTTACTCCAGCTGGCTTCCCCCCAGCAATGACATCAACAACACCTCTGAGCTCTCCCCCAACTCTTGCTACGCCATTTCGCCCCAGCGTTCGCCTTTCTCTGCGCTCCGCAAAGTCAGCCAAGATCACCGGCAGCCCCTCGCGTCCAGCTACCAGGCTACGGACATCGCCAAAATCACCGCTCAAGCGTGCTCTCAACGCCGCGGTCGACTCAGGGAACTCGACGCCTTCCTGTCCCTCCTCCGCCTCGAGTTCGGAGAGTCCTGGCCAGGAAAACAACCAGGACTCCGACCAACTGAGCCCGCTATCCCGATCGAGCCTTCACAAGGCTTCGCGCCATAGCCTTCACCTCGACGTGTCGGGTCACGCACAGCAGACGAGTATTTTCAAGTCGATCGAGGGCCAGGGAGATTCGCAAGCATTCCCGGGATCTGGTGCCTTGAAGCGCAGCGACGCCATCATGAACCTCGACCAGGCTTCGCTGGGCAGCCCCGTCGCCAAGCGACGTAGTTTGCATGGTATCTCCAGCTTTGGTCAGAACAATTCCAATTCCAATTCGGATTTCAACATTTTCGACAACAATGCCACCAACAGCAGCAGCACGCCTAGCAAGGCCAACTTCGATATCCACGACGAAGCCAACCGTGAGTATGAGCTTTTTGGTTCAAGCGTCCCTGTGAGCAGGGAGCCCCTCCCTTCGCCTACGCCTCCTCCCCAGATCCCGCGGAGGACTGGCTCGTTGCGAAAGTCGACACTACAGCAGAGGCAGCACGACCGAACATCTTGGGGACGTCGATCCGGTGCAAACCACCTCGCCCAGATGAGCGGGGACTTCTCTACCCCCGTCACGAAGAATCGACCGCGCCTGTCGATGGACCAGTTTCTTCCACCTCAGGTTCCTCGCGACAGCCCCTTCACCTCAAACTCCCCGTTGCCCAACCCATCCGCTCACCCCGTCGAGCGATCGTCTCACCAGCCTCACCCTCTATCCAAGACGCTTGTGAGTTCCAACTCCGGCAACAACCTGGAGGAGCAGAACAACAGCATGCCTCCTCCTTTAGCCTTTGAGAGGCCTCGTGCTCCCGTCAGCTTTGCCAAGTCCATGCCCTATGGATCCTCTCGGCCCTCGTTCATGCAGGAAGAGAACGAGAAAGTTACGCCCTTCAAGGCAGCCAAGCCTTGGGCTGGAGCTTTCATGTCTACTGGCCTCGTCTCCAAGGTCAACCGCAATCCCGAAGACTTCGACAACAAGCTCACGATGCCTGACACCCCGTGCAAGAAGCCCACGAATGGCTTCGCCACATTCCCACCTCCCCCTGGCAGTGTGATGAAGAAGAGCAACAGGTATTCCTTCGGAGGAATGCCATCCACCCCTTTCAATGCCTCAGGAGCCCCATCTCGCAGTACTTTCGGCGGCAACCCTGGAAAAGGCCTGGGTATATTTCAGCGTCTCGGCTCGCGTCATGCCCGACGAGGCAGTGTTTTGAGCTTGGATGACGATAAGAAGTTCTCCCTCGACACAAATTTCAACGCTGGGCTTGGCACTGAACCCGACGCGC
This sequence comes from Colletotrichum plurivorum, assembly GCA_014235945.1. Taxonomy (NCBI): domain Eukaryota; kingdom Fungi; phylum Ascomycota; class Sordariomycetes; order Glomerellales; family Glomerellaceae; genus Colletotrichum; species Colletotrichum plurivorum. Next base: position 17,444 of record WIGO01000149.1, read on the forward strand.
CGCCCACACCCACAAAGCAGGGTCTTACTCCCAGCTTAAGCAACTTGAGCGAGCAGAGCATCGAGAGCCCTAGCGCCAAGAGATCACTGCCGCCTATGTCAGCCGTTCGGCCGATGATCTCGCGAGAGTCTACTGGTAAGTGTGTTTTTCAGAAGCGATCTTCACGCAAGAGTGTTAGGGACATGTTGTCTGGCTCCCCGGTTGGCTCCACGGACGAATCTATCGACTGCGGACCGTCTCCTCCTGTCTCTTTGTCTTTGCCTTCTTTCAGTCGCTCGAGATCCGGTCCGGGATTCAGTGCTCCCTCACCATTGCGGACTCAACTTTGCGCCTCGGTATCCGATTCTCAGAAAGAATTGATTGCTAAGATTACACCTCACAATCCAGCTAGCCCTGTCGAACAACGCTCTCCCCGAACCCCCTCCACCCACGTCGTTATTCCTGATGCCAGCTGCCTCTCAATCTCGAACCCGCCCGAGTCGAGGCCTACTCCGGTGACTCCTTCTGGAAGAGATTCTTTCCAGAGCACCACAACTCAGCTCTTGACGCCAGTCAATGTGCGTGCTAATGCCGACGTCGATGACTCACTCTACTCTCGTTTCGACAAAGTCGAGATGGTTGGAAAGGGCGAGTTCTCTTCCGTCTATCGTGTGGTCAAGTCGGGCTATTCCCGAGCTTCGTTCCTCTCCGTCTTTAGTGGAACACCGACGAAGAACCCTCGCGAGAGCCCCGAGCCTGATCGGATCTACGCCGTCAAGAAGGCCCGACGTCCGTTCACCGGACCCAAGGACCGCTTGGCCAAGTTGCGGGAAGTTCATGCGCTCCAGGCCCTGACACACGCAGATCACGTGATACACTATGTGGACAGCTGGGAGCAGAACCAGTATCTCTACATCCAGACTGAGTACTGCGACGAAGGCACCTTGGACAAGTTTCTCAGCAATGTCGGCCGCAAGGGCAGGCTGGATGATTTCCGTATCTGGAAGGTCATCCACGACATTGGCCTGGTTAGTCGCCCTGATATTCCATGGCACCTCGCAAGTTTGCTAACGCGATTGTAGGGCTTGCAAAGCATTCACGAAGCTGGCTTTATCCATCTCGACTTGAAGCCGGCAAACATCCTCATCACTTTTGAGGGAATTCTCAAGATTGGCGACTTTGGCCTGGCTGTCGAATGGCCAGCGGCCAAGGGTGTTGATGCCGAAGGAGACAGAGAGTACATCGGCCCTGAAATCCTCCGCGGTGACTTCAACAAGCCCGCAGACATCTTTTCTCTCGGTCTGATCACAATTGAGATGGCCGCCAACGTTGTCCTTCCCGACAACGGCCCGACTTGGGTTGCCCTGCGTTCTGGTGATCTCTCTGAAGTTCCTAGCTTGACCTTCAGCGCTACCACAACGACATCAGCTCAACGAGACGCGGCTGGCATCCCAACCATGCACTCTTTGGACGATCCTCTTCTGGCCCAGACCAGCGCCCCCGATATCGGTGCCCACTCGGGAGTTGCTCCGGCTCGCGTCAACGTGGTTATGGACGATCAGGCCAGCCCCTTCATCACTCGAAAGCGCACCGAGTTGAGATCTCCCCCCGACTTTATGAGCGACCCCTTCCACCCCAGCTCCCTCGACCAGATGGTCCGATGGATGATCCGACCGGAGCCGGGCGACCGACCTACTATTCAGCAACTGTTGTCGACTTCTGCGATGACCTGGGTTGCTGAGCGCCGCAGATCTGCTGCGACCGTCTTCGAGGGCGTGTGGGGACCTAGCGAGTCTACCGCACTACCCACTCTTATCGACGAAGACACCATCGTCTTGAGTGACGAAGATACTGAAATGATGGACGTCTAATCGCGTCTCGAACTTACTGAGCCCCCACGGAAGGCTCCAAACCCTCATGCACCTCGATATCAACAGAGCGTGCGGTGACTTAGCGGAATGTCTGGATTGTACGATTCTGGCTTGATCGCTGTTGAAGTGGATACGGCGGAATCGCGTTGGAATCGCGAAGGATGGCGTTTGAAGGCGCGGGCTCGTGTCTCGTTTCCTTCGAAGGGCATCAAGGGCACACTGCTGCGGCGGCGTTCGACTTACGACCTGACGATACTACGTTTGGGCCTCACGAGCAGCTGCGCAGTGTCTGTAACGACTATTGCGTTTGTCTTTTCTGATTGCACGCTTGGCGGCACATCACGATGCGAACTTGTTGGACCTGTCAGAATACCCTATCAGCGACATTATCGGCTGTCCTACCGATCGATAATGCTAGCGAAGCATTACCAACGAAATTTGTTTCGACGAGTATTGAAAGTTTGCTGACCGGGGAGCACCGCTCAAACCTCGACTGAGCTTTTCTTCTGTTATAGCCCCGGTCGCCGCAAGACTTTCGTGTATAGACTAAATCTGGATTCTTTCAAGACGTGCCAGAAATGGTACCGGCTCCGCAACAACCTTGGCGTCGAGAACGAAAAACAAAACGGGGAACCAGGAAAATGTTTTTTTCTTCCTTTTTTTTAGATAGCCAAAGGACACGGACAGTCTTTTGGCGAATAGGCATTACGCGGCAATGACGGTCAAACGTTTTCAACGAACCTGAGGATTCTCCTCGGAGAAAGGGGACTGGGCTGCATTGTACGCAACAACACACGCAATCATGTATATATGGGTCATCCTGTCAGAGTATTGGCTGGTGAATAGGGCGGAGGAAGGGAAAAGGGCTTTCTCGGATGTGTGCAAACCGCACGCCCTCGGTAATGGTTGTCGCTTTCTTTTTTTTACTACTTTCTTTTGTTTTGTCTCCTCTGTGAGAATACGGCATGTAAACCGCGTTACGCGGTTTACCCAAAGATCAGATAGATCATCTCCTGGCCAGACTGCGCCTATTCCCTTTGTCTTAGGGTGGTTGCGATCTTTGGGCTCATGATTCCATGACGAAATGGCATGATAGTTACGAACCTCTCATTCAAGCATCTTCAGTTTGCCTCCTGTGACATGTCTAAGCTTTTGTGATCTCTATGGGACGTGTCATAAATCTTTCCTGGGACATCATCCGAGTGATAGTCCTGTAGCACTTCACCCGCCTTGGGTGCACATCTTCAGTGGCGAGCTCCAACACACCATTGAGTAAGTTCCGACATGTCATATAATAAGTCTTGTTCTAGGCTAGATAGACTAGACCTGGCCCTCCCATTCGCCGGCCTCCCATACGTGAGGCTCACAAAGAGAGCGAGTATATAGGGTATCGTCCCAACTGTACAGAAGAACACCCCCGCCTCCTTCCTTCGCCGAAGAACCGTCAACGCCTCCGAGTATGTCAATAATTTGCATGTCCAAAGGGAACCGACCCCCCTCACCCCCTCACCCCCTCACCCCCTCACCCCCTCACCCCCTCACCCCCTCACCCCCATTCTCCGTATCCTAAAGAAGGGCAACGAGTACAATAAACAAGAGACGGCGGGGATAACCTAGGAGGGAGTAATAAAAGAAAAAAGAGTGAAAATGACGGGAAAACCGACGACGCCTTGCCCCCAATGCTAATGCGGATGCGAATACGTACACGCCGTGGAATGTAAAAGAAAATATGTCCCAGAAGGAAGGTAGGCCACAGCGATTACCGTTTGCGCCTGGGAGCCTTCTTCTTCTTTTTCTGCTTCCAATGCCAGATAGTATGCCAGTCCTTGTAGACTGGATACACAGAGCGCATGAAGCGCTTCGAGTTGATCCTGGTTCGCTGACCAGTCTTTGATGCAGGTGCCGGTCGTTGTCCGCACTATGAGCCGACGGCCAGGCACGAATCAAGGACCGAGTCCAGCGCTCCCATGTCTGGGGCTTCGGCGCCCTCCCACCACGGTTCCGAGTCGATGTCCATGGCGTCGGCGTGCCCGTTGGGCAGCTGTGGCTGCGCAATTGTCGATGGTCGAACATCCGCAGCCTCTGGTGATTTAGTGCCGTCCAGTTCTTCAAAGCCGGGAAGCCAAGTGTAGTCGTTCCAGTTCTCGAGCTCACCCTCGCGGTAGCCGTATGAGATCGCCGTGTTGATGATGGGGAACTGGGCCAGGCCGCTGTCTGCCATCTCCAGGGCGATCCGCATGTCGGCCATGCCGAGAGGCCCACGCTCGCTCGCAGCCTTAGATTCGATCGGCAGCAAGCCGCTCTTGTCGCGCGTGAGATCGCCCCTGAGAGCCGCGTCTTCTTCTTTGACAAGCTGGTGACGGTACTTGTGCGTCTGGATCCAGTTTGTGCCAGCACCGAAGCCCGCGGTGCCCCCTTCCCCTGGTCCGTTGCTCCGCGTCTTGGAAAATATGGCAGCCAGAGATTCTTTGATGAAGGTCTCGGTGGCAACCGACATGAAATGCGCTGCGTCTGGGACATGGCCAGCAGTCAGGCCTGCCTCGTAGCAGAACGGCAGCATCCTGCCCTCGATCACGGGACCATCCGGGAACTCGCCCGACTCGACGGCTAGGGGTTGGGCATATCGCTTGCGAATTTCGAGGTCGAAATCTGAGGAAGAGTCAGCGGTGTAATATCGAGTAGGGCGTACATTCCACCTACTCATTTTGTTAATACCCCCAATGCCTCCTGCACTGGGAGGTACTTCGGCCGGTTTAGACTGTCGTCGATGGTTGTCGAGGAACGCATTGGATAGAGCCTCCTGTGGGTCGTACTGCAACAAGTCAGCGAAGAAATCAGGGACAAAATGAAGGCCAAAACTCACATCATTCGACGCCAGGTCCTTGATGCGCCGACGGTCTTTGCTCGGGAGTTGCATGACCTCCCCCTTGAGACGCCGCTCAGCAGCATCGCCGGACACAGGTTTACTGCCCACGGGCGCCGCAGGCTTATCGTTGGCGCTGACCCAGGGAGCAAGGCCCTGGTCGGGCATTTCTCTCGTCACATTTCCGTATATGGCAGCAATAAGCTGGTTGTGCATATGTTCCTTTTCGCCATTGGGAGATGCTAGTATGGGATCGATCCGTTCCGAGAATTCAGTTTGATTCAGACGGCCTGCATCTTGACATTAGTACCAAAGCATGAGATGCGCCGACGAGGGGGGCTGCGTACCGATGAGGAACTCCGTAATCGACTCCTTGTACACGACCCATGCTTCGGGGCCAATAGCCTGCTTCAAGGCGGTATAAAGCGGCTCAAGGTCAATGCGGGCCGGAATTATCTGGCTGGTCTTGGCTTTGAGAGACCCAGGAGGTTGGACAGTAATAGACTTGGTGGATAATGTCGGTGTCGAGAGGTTTACGGATGGGCGGCTGCTCAAGGCCGCGGGGTCGATGTCGGGCATCGCGGCCAAAGACCACGGAGGTCGTCCGCAGTCCGCGTATTAGTGGGCGACGGTCGCGTGCGACAACAGCGCGGCGACGGGCGGCGGACGGCTACGGCGATGAACGGCGGCGGCGGCGAGCGGCGGGCGAGAAGAGCGGGGTATCCTGAGTCGCATGAAATGAAAGGTCGAGAAGACGCGATCGAGGTCCCGAGTTTACGTTGATGGAAGGGGCATGTTGCGGTTGTAGACGATGGAAGGTCGGAATGAGGTTGGTCGTTTAGTGGAGGAAGGTGCGTGCGATTAAGGTAGCTGTTGCGTTGTCGTAGAATTTCCGGCTGGTGAATGACTGTCGGCTCAGGAACGAAGTACCATGTACCAACCATCAAGCCCAAAAAGTGGCTACATGGCGGGTTTCGAGAACCTAAGAAATTTAGCCCGCCCGGGCCTCCCTCCCCCTGACACCACTGAGCGCATACCTACCAAAGGTACCCAACCAAAGGTATCTATCTCCGTGCCTTGTGGTCGCGTTCGGCGCGTCTCAATCGCTGCATTGCGACCCAGGACGACGGAAACTCCTCTCGATACATATCTTCCACTTTTGCGCTTCTGCTCACGAGCCTCGCCCCGCCTCCTTCTCCGTTCCATAATACCGTCGCTGGCTCCGCCGGTATCCCCGTCTTTCGGGTTTTCGTCTGAGGCAGCCTGGCGATGCCATTATGTCGGCCAACCGCGAGCATCGCATTGCTGGCGCCGTCGACAGCCTAATTGCCCACCTGATACCCAACGATCCCCACGAAGACGAGTCCGCCTCGCAAGAAAGACATGACAATTGCTTCGAGCTGGTGAAAACTATTTTGGAAGGGTAAGTCTGAATGCTCCATACGTTCTGCCCGTTCCACTTCGCTATGTCGCTGTTACTGACCCATCGCGTAGCCCCGCGTCCCCCGCCATATCCTCGGACGTTAACCACGCCTCGGACCTGATCAAGCGGAAGCTGATCCAGAGCAACCCAAGCCAAGCCCTGCGATTCTCGAACCTGTACACGCGACTTCTTTCATTGCCAGTTCTTGGCCAGAAATGGGCTATCCTCTATCTTCTCTACCAGCTCGCGGACTCCCCAGACCCCAACGAGCCGCTACCCCTCCTCCCGCCGAAGCCTCCTCCACAAGCGCAACATGAGTCCTTCAGAAAGCATGAGAGACAACGATCGTCAAAAACCTCTACGCCGATATCTAGAGACGAAGAGCAATTCAACGATGCATTCGCTCCCGAAGGACTGAAGAAGTTCCCGCCGAAGAATCCCAAGAAGTCAGTTGATGAAAAAGAAGTCGAGGAACCCGAAGCAGCCAAGCGGCAGGTGGCACTGAAGTCCATCTTGCTTGCCGACAACTACACCGACATCGAACCTTCAGAAACCGTCCTGTTGAGGGACTTGCCCTTTACCCTCCAAGGACTATCCTCAACGACCTTGCCCTTTCCCAAACCGGATACCGTCACACTGCCGCCAACATTACCATCTCCAATCATCTCGCTCCTTCACACCGTAGCCGAGCCCTCCTTGCTGTACCGCCGCCTAGATGTGTTTGTCAAGTCACCTGCACAGGGATTGCTGCGGCAGAGCCTTCGTGCCGCGATAGGCGGCGAATTGCGGTCATACCTCAGTCTCGTTGCAACCCTTGAGGGGCAGATTCGGAGGGCTTTGTCGTCTTTGGACGAGACTGCACCCAGAGGCGGTATAGGAAAGGCGGGAGTCACATTGAAACGATGTGTTGTGTGGACACGTGAGGCTACTATGGGATTGCGACTGATGAGCCTCATAGCGGAGGAATCTGAGAACAAGCGAGGTGGACAGCTCATTTCGCTCATCCACGGTTTCTCGTCGTCACACGGTGATCCTATGGTTGCAGCATTTGCCGAACGTCTTCTGGTTCACGTCACGCGCCCTTTTTACGACATTCTGCGTCGATGGATATACGACGGTGAGCTTCTTGACCCTTACTGCGAGTTTTTCGTCAAGGAACAGAAGCAAACCGACGAGCCCAAGACCGGCGGCAGCAGCGTATGGGAAGACAAGTATGAAATTGACAAGGACATGATCCCAAGTATCATAACCCAAGACTTTGCGCAAAAAGTCTTCCTCATTGGCAAATCACTGAACTTCATCCGGCATAGTTGCGGCGACTCGCAATGGGTCGAGGGCTACTCCAAGGAAGCTTCCAAAGAGCTGCGCTACGGCGACACTGCTACTCTCGAAGCGTGGATTGATGAGGCCTACAAGACCACGATGAAGCGTCTGATCGACCTAATGGCAAACAAATTCCATCTTTTCGAACATCTTCAGGCCCTCAAGAACTACATTCTTCTTGGACAGGGTGATTTCATCGCCCTCCTCATGGAGTCCCTTGCAGCAAACTTGGACCGTCCCGCTGGTGCACAATATCGCCACACTCTTACAGCCCAGCTAGAGCATGCGATTCGCGGTTCGAATGCACAGTACGACTCTCCCGAGGTTCTTCGCCGCCTCGATGCTCGTATGCTCCAGCTGTCACATGGCGACATTGGTTGGGATTGCTTCACGCTGGAGTACAAGGTCGATGCACCAGTTGACGTTGTCGTCACCGACTGGGGCAATCGCCAGTATTTGAAAGTTTTCAACTTCCTGTGGCGCATCAAACGCGTTGAGTTTGCACTCGCCTCGACATGGCGAAAGTGCATGACTGGCTCTCGCGGCGTGCTCCAGAACTCTGACCCAGTCGTGGTACAGACCTGGAAGTCCACGCGCGGCGTTCTTGCGGAAATGATTCATTTCATCGGCCAACTGCAGTATTATATCCTATTTGAAGTTATCGAATCGTCCTGGAACGAGCTTCAGAAGCGCATACACCGGGAAGGATGCACGCTCGACGACCTTATCAAAGCGCACACACGCTATCTCAACGACATCACCCACAAAGGTCTGTTGGGCGCAAAACGCAGCGTCCGACAGGTTGATACCGCTACCGGAGAAGATGACCGCACCTCATATCTATCACAGCTTGGCGATCTCCTACGCGCCATGCTCAGCTACCGCGACTCTGTGGACGGTCTCTACAGCTGGAGCGTCTCCGACTTCACGCGTCGGCAAGAAGCCGATGTTATGCGCATCTCGACCCGTACTACGCGACATCAGAAGAAGCCTTCTGAACCTGGCCCCGATGGCGACGAGGAGAATACAGCCGTTGCATCTGAGTTTCCCGTGCTCCAGGACCGTTTGCGCCAACTTGGTGCCACATTCCGGACCCGGCTCCAGGTCCTCCTGGGCGACCTTGCTTACCAGCCTGACGTTGACATGCGTTTCCTTGGTGTCGCCATGAACTTCAATGACGTCTATCAGCCATCGCGAAGGAAAACAAAAGCTGCACCATCGAGTGCCTCGGCCAACACTTCGAGGGCGTAGGAGGTCTCTGGGGGGGTTAGGTCCCACGGTGATGATCGGGACGATGGATAGTGCAGATTCAAAGCTTTTCAGCCAGGATAGCTCGGTGGTGCTGACGACATGCAACCTTTGGGATCTACAAACGGAAGGGCGCACTTGTCTCGGCACTCAGGCACAGGGATTTGGGGTTGAATAACGGGTGACGACAAGGATGGACAGGAGCCATGCCCACAGAGAGCGAATAGACACGGATAGTGTCTATAAATGATTGAATGACCCAACATGATTCCCAACGTTGCCGTATATACGTTCGTTGCTGTATGCACTAGCGAGTGTTTTCGAAGACGCCCAATGTCATCGTCATGCTGACGCCTGCTGATAGTGACTGTGTATCTCGACGCTTTTGCCGCTGATAAAAATTGCAATCAATCGAGAGGTATGGTATCAGGAGCACAGCATCTGGACTTCAAACCTCTGTATCTACGTATGGACGTGACCGCAACTAGGCTACATACAAAACTCGCAGAAATATCATCCGGATCACAGCTTTGATGCTGCCGGCTCCTGGTCGCCAACTTCCTTCTTGGCCTGCTCCCTGAGGATTTTCCGCAAGATCTTTCCGGACTACGACGGGCTGTTAGCTGAATGGATCTTGGCGCGATGCGACGAGGTGCAGGGGAGAAATGACTTACCGGGTTCTTGGGGATCGCCTCAACGAAGGCCACGCCGCCCCTGAGACGCTTGTGCTTGGAGACCCTCTCCTCCAGCCACTTCGCAATCTCCTCGGCAGAGGCGTTTGTTCCCGGTGATCGGACGACGTACGCGCGGGGGTACTCCTCGCCCTTGATGGTAACGCCGATGACGGCTGCGTCGGCGATGTCCGGGCGCTCCAGGAGCAGGGCCTCGAGCTCTGCAGGAGCGACCTGGTTGCCCTTGACCTTGATGAGCTCCTTCTTGCGGTCGACAATGAAGAAGAGGCCGCCGGTCTTGTACTCGTCGATGTAGGCGATGTCGCCGGTGCGCAGCCAGCGGTTGCCCTCCGAGTCCGTCACGATGGTCTCCTCCGTCGCTTTCGGGTTGCGCCAGTAGCCGCGCATGACGGTCGGGCCCGTGACGAGGAGCTCGCCGGGGACCTTGCCCTCGGTGATCTCCTTGCCGCTCTCGTCGATCAGCTTGGCCATGTAGTTGGGCATGAGCTCGCCGACGGAGGCGCTGCGCTCGAGGCGCGACGGGTCCCATGTCATGGCGGTGCAGGTCACCTCGGTCATGCCCCAGCCCTGGCGGACGATGAGGTCTGGCTTGTTGAGGATGCGCTCCGTCTGGCGGGCGACGTCGGCAGGGAGGGGCGCGGCGCCAGAGCCAACGGTCTCGAGACTGCTCAGGTCGAACTTGGCGGTGATTGGGTGCTTGGTCAGAGCGACCAGGATGGGCGGCACGCTGACCAGCTGGGTGACGCGGTAACGCTGGATGTGCGTGAGCATCTTGACGAAGTCGAAGCTGGGCATGATGTAGACGGGGATGCCCTGCTTCGCGAAATTCGCCACGAAGTACGTCTGCGCGTAGACGTGGTAGAGCGGCAGGAAACAGAGACCGACGGAGCGGGCCACGGACGCCTCGTGATCCGGTTCCAGCGCGGACACCTTGACAACGCCGGCGCCGTTCGCGACGTAGCTGTAATGGGAAATCTCGACACCCTTAGGCACGCCCGTGGTGCCGGAGCTGTAGTTGAGACAGCAGGTCGTCGTGCGCGGATCGGCGGGCTCAACCCAATCGAACTTCTCAGCCTGTGTCTTGGGGGCAATAAGCTCTGTCCAGTGGCGAGCACCGCCGCGCGCGGGCTTCTCGGGCTGGCTGGAGCCAGGGATCGTAGTGTCGAAGACGAAGACGTTGCGGGCGGGCATCTGGACCTGCTTCGCAGCCTCCAAGGCAACGTCGATACTGCCCTCGGCGGCAACCATGAAGGTCGCCCCGCTGTCCTTAAGCTGGTGAGCAAGCTCACGCGAGACGAAACCGGGGTTAGCTCCGGTGAAGACGCCGCCGGCCATGAGAACGCCGATGAAGAGGACAGGGAAGAACAAGCTGTTCCCCGAGAACAGAAGCACGCGGTCACCCGGCTTGAGGCCCGCTGCTTTTAAGCCAATTGCAATCTGCTTAGCGACGAGGCGGTAGTCGGAGAAGGTCAGGTAGTGTGTATCCGGGCGGTCGGCGTCGTAGAAAGCCTTGCGATCAGAGAGGGGTTCGAAGGAGGAGCCGAATATCCATTTTTGCAAGGAGCAGCTCGGAATTGGCTCCGTCCACCGTGACTTGATGGGCATTTTGATGTCTCTGGGGTGTTTTGTTAGGTTCGGTAGGACGTTCTTCGAGCAGGTTCGCAATTACCTTGAGTAAAGTCGAAGTAGTAAGAGTCGATGGTGACAATTCGAAATTTGTCAACGGCGATGGTTGTTCGAACTTTCCGTTGCGAGCTTCGGATGTGGTCTAAATTTCGTTCCAAGCTCTCCCCGGCCTTGGGACGGACCACGTTGTGCTCGGGTCGTGAGGAAGCGTAGCAACGGGCACTTTTGGAAGGGACCCTGGCGCAGTAGAGTTTGGAGCTTCTGATGAGACCCCGGTGTTATGAAGCCGAGGTAGCAGCGTCCTCGAAGTAATCTATAATTGTTGGACTTGAGTCAGTTACGGAAATACGAGTAGGGCGTATAAAATATCTTACCAGGTAATCTATATACCACCCAGCAAGCTTGCAATCCGACAACACAATACGAGCGAAAGCTAAACAGTTGCCAACACCAAGAGGTCGTTGAGAAGGCGGGAACGATGGGTCTCCCGCCGGGGCAGGCTTCTCATATACCGGCCAGCTTGGCAGACAAGTCCAGACGAAACCCCAGATCCCCGCGCTCTGGCGGCCAATGGCCATCCAATTCCCGCGAGCCCATTGCATTCGCTTGATGCATCTGAACCTTGGGGGAAGGACTTCGTGACGCTAGATCTCCGCATTATACCCCTGTCGATGCGGGGGCGAGTAGGGGAAGAGAGGAGCTCGCCTGGTTTGCGGCGCGAAGCTGAGGAGAAGCCGAGGTACGGGCAACGGAAAAGCTGGGAGAAGAGGACAACACCTCCCAATTCCTAAAATGGTTTACATGTCGTTTGCTGCCAACCCTTCCCGCCGCCGCCACATTCTGCTAGTGTAGTCTAGATGCTGGAGTGGGTGGGGTGGACATCGTTCTGAATCTGGACGGATCCCGGAGCTCGCTAATTTGTAACGCGAGATACAGCGAGGAGCGAGGCGTTTGATGAAAGAGATGCTCCAAGGCACGCTGTTTGGTGTCTCAGACGTTGTTGACAAACGGGATCTCCAATTCGCCGCAACACGTGGCAGAGAACGTGCGAGAAATCCTCCATGACCGTGCGAGTCTTACAAGTGGAAGACTGGAAGTTGATGTCAAATTGTTTCTCTATTAATGCTCCGCCATCAACATCAAATAGCGGCGCCACAAAAAAGTAGGATCGTATCAATTGACTGCTGCAAACTCAGGATAACCAATGGGATTCCAAGGCAGCCGAGATATGTTGACAAACCAAAGCCGTGGAAGACGGTGCGCTTACATTTGTTTCACCCTTGAGCCTCCTCTCTCCGAGGTAAAGCTCGGCTGTGGAGCGACGTTTGCGGTGTGGGGGTTAGACGCTCACGGCAGTCATCCTTCCTGCCGCCACATAACGGTGTTTGCACCGGCTTTGAAGGTACAGTCGGTGTGCCTTGAACCTGCTTTGGATACGCGCTCTAGCTTTGGCGGTGCAGTGCCAGTGATTGAAATGTTGGAAAGTTCTGTCACGTCTAAGGGAAGATAAGAACGGGTGGTTTTGGTGGGAATACGTCGTCTCGCGCAGGCGCTGGCTTCGCAAGTTTAGGAAATAATCAAGCCGCTTGAATCTTTATTTGGGAATGATAATCAAACAGATAGCCTATTGGCAGTTGGTGGTGATCGAGAAAATGAATGATAATACGCAGTGACCAACCGACGAAGCCCAAGCTCAGAGCTGCACCTAGCTAGGTAAGGTACCTGGATACTTGAGGTAGGGTGACGGACTCTCGGGATGGGCACATAAGTTGCATAAAGTTATGCAATATCAATGACACCAGAGCCGTTGCATAAAACCGGTTCCCGCACATTAGCCGGCCCAACCAATCAACATGATCCATATTCCAAGCAGCTCACGACTTTTGAACCTCCCGGAATCCGAAGCCTGACAGCCATCACCACTATCGCCGCCCGTCATCGCCAATTGAGCAGCCACCATCCCTCGCCATGGCCTCCAGACTCACTCCCCTCCTCTTCAGATCAGCCCTCCGCTCGACGTGTAGAGTGGCGCGGCCCCAGATCCGCGCCCTCTCAGTCACAGCCGTCCGCCCCAGCGACACACTCCAAGTGGTAAGTCACTTCGCCCGCCCGCCCGTTCCCTTCCCACCTCCTCGCACCCGTCCGGCCGGGCATCAATTGGCCGCCGAGCGGCGCTCAGGTCCGGTCCCGACACGGAGGAGGCACCATTGACATGAAGACGGACGTACGCTGACCAATCTGTCCCCCTCGCAGCACCGCGACACCCCCGACAACAACGCCGACATCCCTTTCAAGTTCTCCAAGGAAAATGAGGCCGTCATCGCCGAGATCCTCAAGCGCTACCCGCCCCAGTACAAGAAGGCCGCCGTCATGCCCATCCTCGACCTCGGCCAGCGCCAGCACGGCTTCACCAGCCTGAGCGTCATGAACGAGGTCGCCCGCATGCTCGAGATGCCCCCGATGCGCGTCTACGAGGTCGCCTCCTTCTACACCATGTACAACCGCACCCCCGTCGGAAAGTACTTCATCCAGGCCTGCACAACCGTGAGTTACATCGCCCCCGCCCTGCCTTGCATTCAACCAAACCTCTCGTACCCGAGATATCCCGCTCGACAGGCACAAGGACTCGCATCCACGCGGCACAGAGCGAAATCCGGACTGACAATCGCAAACAGACCCCCTGCCAACTCGGCGGTGTCGGCTCCGACGTCATCGTCAAGGCCATCATTGACCACCTGGGCATCAAGCAGGGCGAGACCACCAAGGACGGCCTCTTCACCCTCCTCGAGGTCGAGTGCCTCGGCGCCTGCGTCAACGCCCCCATGATCCAGATCAACGACGATTACTACGAGGACCTGACCCCCGAGACCACCGTCCAGCTCCTCGACGCCCTCAAGGCGACCGCCAAGGCCACCGGCGGCGTCAGCGCCGCCAAGGTCCCCAAGCCCGGCCCGCTCACCGGCCGCAGCACCTGCGAGAACAGCAAGGGCCTGACGAACCTCACCTCCGAGCCGTGGGGCATCGAGACGACGCGGAGCGACCTGTAAAAGAAAGAAAACGGACAAAAAGGACACCGAAATGACGAGGGTTGGCGGCGGGAAGGCGAGAGAGGATGACACAGACAGCGCGTGCGACCGACGTTGGAAGGCACCGACAAACGGCCTGTCGGACGGGATTCTGGGCCGGGGCGGATCCGGCTTGTATATAAAAACACATCAATGTGCTGTATTCGGAATGCATGGGAAGACGGTTTAGAGATCTACAGTCCTCTTTTCCTTGTTTTTGCCTGAGAATCACGAGCACTGGTGTGTGCACTGCTACTATGTTTTTTTGAAGTCAAAAAATAATCTGATCAACTGCTATCAAATCGTCGCTCGTGTTTCTGTGCCGGGCTCTGTGCTAGTCAAGATTCCTGGCAGGCAGTGTGGTATCTGTTTAGGCAAGGTGTCTCAGTCTGCAAGTCTCAGAATCCATCCGTCGCGCTGTCTTCTGTTGTCCGAGCTCAACCCTCCCCAGACAACTACACCGCTCTCCTCCACATCGCCCATCGGCGCCGTGGCGAACCAACCTCTGGGTGCCGGCTCGCCGTCATCATTGTCATCATCATAGGGCTCCATTACAAGCTTTGTCCACTTGCCCTCACCGGTCGGCCGACCGATGGCCTGCCACATGGCATCCCGCACGCTTGCGGCAGACATGCCCTGAGGCGGGACCTGGAACGCCCACACGTCGTCCCACATGGTGCCGGCGGCGGCATGGCCGTCGGCGCTGGGCTCCCGCTCGCCCATGATGAGCACCAGGAACTCCCGGCCGCCACCAGACGTCACGGCCTCGAGACCGGCGACGCTGCGGTTTCCGGGCCACGCCTGGCCGGGCACCTGCTCAATCTCCTGCTCACTAGACTTGGTGCCCTGAGCGATGCTCTGCCATCCGCCGCGGGCATGGACAGCGATTTCGCCCTTGGAAACACCGTCATCAAAGGTATCCATCTCAAGGTGAATGAAGTCCAATTGGCCCCCGAGCTCACTCTTGCCGTCAAAGCCGCCGAAGCGGAACAGGCGGCTCTTGCTTACGCAGATCGCCGCACCACCCCGCGCCGGACCAGGCGCAGAGGGAAGCTGGCTCCACACTCGGGACCGGACATCAAAGGCCCAAAGATCGTTGGTGCGTTCGCCATTCGCAAAGCAACCTCCGTGGACGAAGAAAGTACCATATCCGAGGTCCTCCTCATCGACAGCGTTGGCGGCAAGATGACCGACAATCGGGGCCTGGGGGATACCCACTTCAGCACTGTCACCTTGAGCCCAAGCCTTCCAGCTCTGAGGGGCGCGCGGGTGCTTGGGAGCGAAGTCGCGCGGGCGATCAATAGCGGCAGCAGAGTGGTAGCTTCGCGGCGAAGGCATTGGCAGGATCGTCACGCCAGGAGCGGGAGGAACAGGGTCAAGGAACGACCAGGTGTTGGTACGAGTGTCGAAGACCCAGACTCGGCCGGCCTCCTCGAGTGGAGTAAGCTCCGGGCCTCCGCGACCACCGAAGAGGAAGATGCGGCTGCCGATGACAGCGGTGGCATGACCAACACGAGCAGAGGGGACATCGCCGAGATCGGGAGCAGCCCGTCCCTTGCCCTTGTCCTTAACAGCGGCCTCGGCGGCTTCTTCGCTCTCTTCGTCAGTCGGATCGGCAGACGGAGAGGCGAGAGGCACCTCATCGAGCAGCTGTTCCTTTTGGTCGGCCTTTTCCTCGATAGACGGCTCGTCCACCTTCACTTCGGGGACTTTCTCGGCGGGTTCGGGTTCGAGTTCGGCGGGCGGGGTGTAGTGTTTGGGAGGGGCAGACTTGATCTTGTAGTAGTCGGCGCCGGCGCTGTTGTACGGCAGCCTGATGATGTGGACATCGTTGTCCACGGGTTGGCGCGGGCTCACTTCACCACCAAAGACGTAGGCGGATCCGTTAACGACGTTGATGGAATGAGACGAGCGCGCAAGGGGCGGAACATCGATCTTCTCCCATGTGCCTTTCATGGGCTTGGGAGCGGCGCCGGTCGAGAAGGACGGTTTCTTCACGCTGACGTTGGGCATAGCTGGGAGGTTTTGCGGAAGGGATTGGAGGACTTCGGTCGTCCGACGCTTGAGAGTTGCAAAGGACTCCATTGTTGCTTGAGTAACAGTGGCTTCTTGAGAAAAAGGGTATCAGACGCTTGACGGCGGTGGGAAAAGGACGAAGTCAATTGAGTGTATTGATTGCGTGAAGGTGAGGTCAATATTATGTGCTGACGGACGGTCGGTTGGTAGGTCGCTGCCAATGGGCGCAGGCGCAGTCGCAGTACCACCTTGATGATATGACGTAGCGAAGCGCTTCTCACCTCAGCTGGAGGTGGCAGTGGACAGCAAGGGCCGGAAGCGGAAGGAGTGGACGTTGTGTGCTGCCGCTGCTGTTTGCTGTTGCAGAAGTGAGGGCTGGTGAGGAGGAAAACCGGAGGCTTTGCAGGTTTCCTAGAGAGAAGAGAGAAACTGCTGGACTCAAATTGCGCGCTCTGCCCTTTTCCCTCGTATTATCGGACAGTCTGTGTAAGGGCACCACCTTCAGGTACCTTTGACCTCTACTCCGTACTCCGCGATGATCCATGAATGGCTCAGCTTACAGAGGAGCGGGGAGGCGCAGGCGCAGGCTAAGGTACTGGGGCCCGGTCATCCTATCACGTATCCCGCAGCAAAGATACCTAGTGGCACCAGTCGCCTCTGGTGTAGCGGTCGGCAGTGCTGTTGGTGGGGTAGTCGCCAGCAGGACCCCTATAGGCCATGATTAGGTACAGTGGTGTATACTTGCCGTACCTACCCGTGCTCTGTCTCTCCTGTCTCTAGGTAAGCACCGAATCGCGGCACACAAACCTCAATCATCAACTCCCCAGCCGCCGCCAGCGGATCCATGGCTTCATCGTCTGGGAGACACCCTGCTTTGAAAGCGAATGGACGAACACCCGATCAAGGCTACCAGTGCGCATACATTGGAACATCAGCTTGCCGACACAGCTCTGCGCTGCGACAACACTATTCTTTCAGCCCAACAAGCCACCGAACCGGCCAAAAACCGGTTGCCCGTCCACCAGCGCCATTCCCCATCGCGACGACTCAGTAGACCGCTGTCCTCGCGTTGTGATCCCACCAACGGACCCATCAATTGCTTTATATTGGAAACGCTTATGCCCAATCACAAAGCAGTCCTGACAACAGGTTCGACAGGACGCCTCGGATCCCACCGACCATTGACTCATCCTTCCGTTGGATCCTGCTCCTGCCGCCGAGCACAGGCTGCCTTGGACATCGCCTATGTGGAGCACTATTCACTCAGCCCTGCTTCCTTCTCGTCTTCCTTCTGGGCGAAGGAAACGGACAGCCCGGAGGCGGTGGTAGCAGGGTCGCTTCCGGGGCCGGAGGTGGAACCGGGAACGGAACCGGTACGCTTATCGGCCACATGTGCATGGTCACGAGCATACCGGGCTCCACGATGTCCTCCCACAGCTCCGGCAATATGATGCAACTGTTGCACCAGGCTCCCAGCGCCGAGGATGGATCCACGGTCCCGGGTGCCGGCGACGCCGTGGCGGGGCCGCCAACCGAGCTTCCGGCAACGTGATGAAAGCTCATCAGCTCCGGGCTCACTGCCCCGCTGTCCGCCGTTAGCCACGCTTTATGGAAGAATAGGTCGTAACGGCCTGCCGCCACGTGCGGACTCAGAACGTCGAATTGCATGAACGAGCTGCGAATAAGGTTCTTCATGCCCTGTTTCCACGTACTTAGCTAACGATTCAAACACTTCAGGGGCCAGTGTCTTATCCGGAGGGAGATGCCTTACCGACCATGATTTCGCAACCTTCCATGGTATCATGAAGTCTCTCCCTATGCAGTCCTTCAACCGAATCGGCAACTTCTGCGGCGGACGGTCTGGTGCTTTCTCCCAGCCCGGTTCGCCCATGACTGGGGCTCGATGAGGCTGAACACCTGGCGTAGCTGGTGCTTCGGATGCGTCGGTCTTTTCGGAAGGATTCACTCCAGGCGTTCCTTCTTTTTGAGCTGAGGATGTTGGTCCCAGAGCCCCTCCGGCGTCCTTTGCCTCGTGGACAGCTTCGTCATCGCTAGACACAACCTCGACTGGTGGTGTGGTGGCGTCTGGAGTCGGCTCCTGGATGGCTATTACAGCCTTCTTCCCGTCCTGTGCCCATACCTCGGTGTCTTTTTCCAGTTTGATGTCCGCGATGGCGCAGATTCCTGCGGTATTTGGTGATGCTTCCGGGGCTGCTGAGCCCTCCTGCGGTGCTGGCGCTGACATCGCGTTCGAGCTCTCTCCCCGCCGCACGTCTTGTATCTGCGGTTCATCTTTCAGGGCCGGTGCCTCGTGGTCTGTCATCGCAGAATTGGACAAGTAACGCGGTGTTGGGGGCTTGAATTACGATACGTGCATGAAGGAACGTCAGCTGGGCCGATCACCGTTGGTCCGGGAAAAGAGAATCTAGAAATGAAGCTGACAGGGAGGCCGCGGTGCTCGAAAAGAAGCAGAGATTCTTGGGTTAACAGTCACTTCCAGATGAGTTTTCAACAACAGAGCTCTTCTGTTGAGGTCCTCTAACTCTAACTCTAAGGAATTAGAGCAACATCTACAACTACAAGGCTTGAACCTTAGGGGACCAATTTTTCAGTTTTCCAGTTTTCAGAATTTACTCCGGGAATAAAAGGCGTCCTTACAATAGAAATTCCATCGATGAACTCGATCAGTGGGGGCTTTGTTTTCCAAGCAATGCAGGAAGGCCGGGGATGTGGTTTCCTCGCCTTCAGGCACGAGGTCGGGTGATCCAGAGCAAACAAACATCCAACACCAGCCAACATGTGATGCTGCGGTGTCGTGGTGTCGAAGGTCCGCGTCAGCGTTGCGCCGTACCGCCCTCCCGCTGCCTCGCCGCCGTCATCATAACGCCTTCAGCTTCTTTTTCGTTTCCTGCGACCGACGTCGACACGGCCCCCATCAGGCAACCTTGACCCGGTGTCGTCTTCGTCTCGGGCCCGAGATGGTGGGTTGGCTTGATGGGGGCCAGACGGACAGAGCAAACACCGACGAAGGTAACGATACGAGAAAAAGTTCGGTACGGGCTGCGCATGCGCACGTTGGCATGCTCTGGCGTGCATCTATTTTATGCAAATCGGTCACTGGCAAGCACGGCCACGAAAGCTGTCGGGTTCGCATTCCAGGGCTGGCAGCGCAGAGAGCAGGTGCAGCTGGAGCTATGATGCGTTCTTGCAGCGACTGCGCCCTCCGCTCCTCCTCCCGGATACCGTACCCTTTCCCCCCTCCACCCCTCCTCCTCCTCCAGCGTTCTCAACCGCCCATCATTCCCACCCGCCCACATCCTTTGGCTGCGGCGCAGCCACGTCCGTCCCGCGCGCGCGACTTTTTCCTCCATTCTGGTTCGGCACACAGGTAACGTTAATTTTGGTCCATGGAAGTGTGCTAGAAATCGCCTGTTGGGTGTGCGCGTGTATGTGTGCCGGTGGGAGGGCAGTGTGTGTTTTTCCCCTTTCTCCTTTTTCCACACCCCTCCTCCCTTCCAGCAGGTCCATCAACCCCCAACCCGCTGGCTCTGCCATACCAGCGGTATTGAATGTGTACTAGTGCTGACAACCACTCTCATGCTTAGATCTTTCCACCCTCCCTCGCCATCTGTCCCGTTGCCCCCTCGGCCTGACTATCGAAAAAGTACCGCGGACAGGCAAAGAGCAGAGAGGGATGGGATGGGCAGGTGGTAGGTCAGGTCTGCCTTCTGAGGCCTTGGGGGGCTGGATCAGATCAGAAAACACACACGAAAAGGGCAGAATGGGAACGCACGCCACGGCGTCAGCACCTAGAATTTCCAAATCTCACTTTCTTCCTTTCAGGCGAGTTATTCCTTCCGGGAACCGCACCCGAGAATCAAACCTGCAGTATGCATGTCCCGTCTCTCTCTCTCTCTCCACCCCCTTTCCCCAGCGCCACCTGTCAGCATCTCAAATTTCCCACCTAACCCCCTACCATCCGGAGAACGTACATGCAAAACCCGCTCGAGGGGGTGGAAGGGGGAAGTCCATAGGTAGACGGTTAGACGTGGACAGGCGCCTCCCCTCCCCGGGTGGCGCTTGGTTCTCTGTTTTGTTTAGCGCCTTTGCCCAGGCCCAGAGCCAGAGACAGCTCGCCAGCTCATTAGGGCCAGGACCTGTTTGAGCCGCATCCTCTCAGGGTCGAAGGCCTGCCCCAGTTCTTGCCGCCGTAGATTGCGGTGGGGGGGGGGGGGCCAGCTTCTAGCGCAAGTGGTGTAAGTGGGTTCACGAGAAAGCCTTTCCGCGAGGCCTTTCGCCGCACACGCGAGGGCAAGTGTAGCGGTGCGCGCCGTTTTACCGCCAGCCTCAAACACGACGACGGTCAACTTAAGGCAGGGCCGCCCCGTTAAGCGCGGCGAAAGGGGGTCAGAACGCAAGGCTCGGGTGCGGTTACCAGACTCTTCTCTGCCCACGTTGGTTCCTGCGTGGAACCCCCTTCTTCGCTCGGACTGCCGTGGGCCGCGAAGCTTTTCTAGCCGTATTGCCACAAGTTTGTAAACATCACAATTGGACCATTATTCGAGACGAAAGTTGGGAAGAGAAAGGATTGTTATTCGTGTAGTAAAAAATCAAATCAAGGCACCAGATCAAATTGGTATCAATACTACTATCAATATTCCAGAGTTCGTGACGTTTCATTAGACCAAACCCCAACCCACCCCCGAGTATGTGCCCGGTCTATCCCAGATATAAATGATGCCGTCTTTTTGCGAGTTTGTCCCAATCACATAGGCCGTCACAAAAAAAAGGAGTGAAACGAAACGAAGTACAGCTGAGAATCACAAACACCGTCCATGGGATATACGAAGAGAAAGAGAGGTATCAAAGAAAAGGGGGAAAAGTAAAAAAAGACGAAGGAAAAAAGAAAAACGCCTTGAAATGCCGCAGAGACATCTCTGGTAGACGAGGAAACTTCTAAATGATAATGAGGAAATGAACGTATGAAGAGGGGCGACGAGCTATTACTCGTCCTCGCCCTCGGCGTCCTCGTCGGAGCACGCAGCAACCACGATCTGGTTGTGGTTGTTCGACGGAGGGGCAACGCTGGCAGTGCCGCTGCCAGGCTTACCGTTGCCCGAGGAGGGACCAACCTCGCCCTTGAGCGGGTTGATGAGCTCCCACCCGGCAGCCGTGTTGGTCCGGCGCACAACGTAGACGTGCAGGCTCGAGGCCCAGCTGGTGAGGGTGACGTCCTCCTCGCCTCCGAAGTGGACCATGGGCTCCTTGCCGTCGGCGGCGCGCTCGAGGTGGCGGGCGACGTGCTCCATGCGCTCGTCCCAGGCCAGGGGCCCGTTGAACTCGAGGTTGCAGCCAACGGCGGGGCAGCGCATGTGCCGGGGGAGGTCGCACCGCGTCTGCTCGGCCTCGGCCTGGAGGCTCCTGAGGCGTTCGTCCCATTCGGGGGTGGGCTTCTTTGCCTTCTGGGCCTTGCGGACGTTGGGGGGCACGTGCATGCGGCGGACGTGCTGGGTGTAGAGGTCCTTGCGGTTGAAGATGGCGCCGTTCGGCAGGGCGGGAGGCGCGGGAGAGACGGAGCACGGCGAGGAGGAGGATCGGCGGGAGTTGGGCGGGTTCGTGGTCTTGCAGCAGGCGTCCTGGGTGCAGAGCCAGTACTGGAGGGCGAGGTGCTGCGAGCTCACGTGGCGCTTCCACTCGTTCTTGCTGGCAAAGGTCGAGGGGCAGCCGGCGTAGTTGAAGACACACACGAAGGGTCGGGTGTGGTGCTGCTTCATGTGCTTCTGGTAGGTGCTCTCGTCCGAGAAAGGGGTGCTGCACTCGGTGCAGAGTATCTTGGTGCTTCGCGAGGCCGCAACAGAGGCGTTGAATCTAGGGGCGGCGTGGCCGCCGCCAGTGGTACTGCTGCTCACTCTCTGCCTCTTTCGCTCAGGACTAGAGTTGGACGCGAACTTGGCGACTGGGTTGCGGGAGCGCTTTCTCGCAGACTTGGGTCTGAAGTCCAAGTCTTTCTCGTCCTCGTCCATGGGGAACTCGGATTTGATCGTGGGCTCCGAGGGCATATAATCGCTCCGGTCAGGGTCAGGGTAGGAGACGGGGAAAGGTTGCTCATTGATGTTGATCTCCTGCTTGATGCAAGGCTCAGGGGTAATCTGTCGAGACGGGTACGTTCCTGTCTGCTGGGACATGTTGAGCTCCTCGGATTCGGAACAGAAGCTAAAGGTCCGCGTAGAGTTCAGGTCTGTCGGGACTACCTCGTCGTCGAATACTGACTGCGAGAGGTTGACTTCTTGAGGGTTGACACAGACATTTCCCTGCATGCCCATGCCGAGGAGCGTCTGGGTCTGGTATTGCTGTGATTCCCAGTCGGGTGCGTAGTGCTTGTGGTGGGTGTATGGCGAAGAAGCAGAGTAGTCTGGAGGGGTAGCCGGGAGGACGTCGCTTTCTGTGGGAGGACTGTTGGAGTCGCTGCTGGACAAGGTCTGCTGCGAACAGGGAGAACCGTGTCTCCTCTGCGAAGCTGGGGGAAGACAGTTCACTCCCTGGGTCGGACTGGTCATGTTATGGATTGCATGACCCTGCTCGGTAATGAAGAAAGATGTGCGAGGACCGTTCATGTATTGTTGGATCTGGTGGTTGTGGGTTGCTGGCCATGTCGGTTGGAACTGTGTTTGGGAGTAGGACTCAAGATTGGGGTCAACAGGAGTGCAGGTGCTTGATGCCATCGGCCCGTCAAAGTACGAGACTGGCATCTGGCCGAAGCCCTGCTGCTCATAGTAAAGTTGCTCCGGAGGAGCTTGTCCGTGGGCATTCGTAAACACGTAGGCCATTGCAACTGATTGCGCGTGCGCCCAGAAGGTGCAGGCCAACGAAGAGAGAAGGGGATAGGTTGGTAGAGGGGTTTTGGAGACGTTGCCGGTGGTCCGAAACAAGGTGGTGGTTCCAATGGAGGTAGATTGCTGTGAATGATGCCTGAAGATTCAGCCTGGTTGGATATGCCAGGGACGGTGAGGCTGTAGGGCTAGAGTCGTTATGAGGACGAGAACACAAGCCAACCCGGAGCGTGCAACGACGGGACGGACCGATTATATAAACGAATGTGTTCTATCACGGGTAGTGCAAGAAGGTGCATGAGCGTATCCCTCTTCACGTTCGGTACGGACAACACAACATTGCTTGATGGCATCGGGAACCAACCCAGCGTGGCGGAGCTCAATTATAAGTCTACTTGACAGACGGGTAGCACAAAATGCGCCAGGGCTGGCTGCCAGGCGTACCGTACCAGAAAGCACTCCGGGGAGCAAGAGGAACCCCATTGACTAGAGGAGAAAGGTCCCGGGGTAGAGAGGGGGGAGTGTGTGCGTATCTTCGCAGAGCCTCATGGCGGACTTTGAAAAGAGAGGGAGGATAGGAGGGCAAGAGAAGCGAAGACGGTCTATGGAAAGAACGGCAAGGATTTGCAACCCTCATCATCATCTGCACGCGCTGCGGCGGATGCAATATGCACACCCCTGAAAGCTAAGGAGGACTGGAGCAGGGAGGGATGGTGGTGTTGGAGACTCGGGCACAGGCACACCACACCACCACCACCACACACGCACATGAGGAGATGACAAGCCTCTGTGGGCTTGCAGACGGATACATAAAATTATACAACAAACCATCGTGAGCGGCTGGGGCATGGGGGTTCAGGGCTTAGGGGAGGGGGTGCGCACCATCGTGAAGGACTGGTGGTGGTGTTGATGGGTTGGATCTCGTGGTGGAGGGTGGGAGGAGCCGCCAGGGCTGCGCCATGGTCTGCCAGTTCGTCTCCACGGGGGAATGAGAGGGGCAGAGGGTAGACTGTACGAAGTAGAGGGGACAAGTATTGGAGTTGTTTCTGTTGGGTCGTCTCAGGTAGCAACCTATGGCATATGGTATGTCCCTGCCTTCGGTTTTGATCTAGGCAGAGACGTCTCTCCGGTTGCCTTAAAGTTGCCTCGCGGGAGCAGCGAATAAGAAGCGCCTAGGGCGGTCACGACCAACACTTGTCAGTCTACTATGTATGCACAGTCCGATGATAGCATGCCGACTCGACCCAGCTCAAGTTGAAGTTACGAAGCAGGGCTTTTTCGTCCTTTCGTTCCGTTCTGTCACTTGTTGCTTCTATGCTCTTCCTCCTTGCTCGGCGGAACGCGTGTGCCGCCTCGGAAGCTGGACCACCTCTTAACAGAACAGGCGATGATCTTGTCGCAATTGTCGGTCAGCTAGCGATGGCATTGGAAATTGGGCTTAATGAGTCGGTTCCATCGCGGATGCTGCTTTATTCGCCGCAAGCGAGGGACAACATCCGTCCGTACCCGCAGTCTGATCCATTTCTCAACGTCGCAAGCAAAGCCCAAGCTGTTTTCGTCAGCAACGTGAGTGGGTTCTCGCTGGACATCTGCAGTGATCCCTCTTCTTTCTCCACGTCGGGGTCAAGGGTGGTGAACCGTGATGGGTCTCGGTCCATGGAGATGGGTGATCTTGGATGGAGAGAAGAGGCCTGGTTGACGTGCCTGAGGGCTTGAGGGCACGACGATGGACATCGGGCCAATGGCAAGCGGGGTGTCGTACCGGAGGAAACGAACCTGGTGCGCAATGTGGAATGAAAAATAAGGAATAACTGTCTCGGGAGATATTAGCAGTGTACATCGGGGGATTCGCTCGGACTACCTGGCCTAGCGAGGTATCTAGACCACTTCTCCTCAGCCCCCCCCCCCCCCCCCCCCCCCCCCCCCCCCCCCCCCCCCTGGACAGTATCCGTACCTACACTAATAGTAATTCAGACAGGAGTCGACAACGATGTCAGTCGTCCCCTACCCGTCGACGGAGTCCATGGAGCCCATGGAGCAGATTCAGAAAAGGACAGGGCAGGGTAGGCCATGGCAGATGTGTTGAAAGGAAGCAAGATCGCCGTCGGAGTTTAAGCAGCCGCAGCGGACGGACGACGGACGGGGTGGACTCTGGCTCAAGAGAGGTAGAAGACCGACCTGGAGCGGGATCTCAGGTAGCGGAGGTGGTATCCGTAGTGCAGTGTATCCGTATCTGTATCCATACCTACCCAGCAGCACCCTAGGTAGGTAGTGTATTAGAGGCCACTGCCTGGATAGGTAATCTGAAGAGCGGTGGGATTGGAGGGTGCAAGTAGATAAACCCATCGCGCTGCTGCACCTTGACGTGGCGCGCCATTGGCTAACCCCCCCGCAAGGCAATGCCATGCCTGCCATGCCTGCCGCAAGGCAACCAAAAGGGCTTACTAGCGCGGGCTTGAGCAGTCGCATCGGGGAGTGGTTTCGACGCTCATCTGCCCAGAGAAGTGGAATAGGGAAAGACCTGGACCCCATCGACCCACTGGCGACGGCATCATCACCGCCAACCCTGTCCAGTGTCCGAATGGAACTGGGTACGTACCTACAGTGCAGTGGGCAAGCAGAGTGCGAGGAAAGCACGAATGCGAGCCCGCCTGGGCTGTCTTTCAGCGTCTGGGGGCAGTGGGCACAAGCCACAGTCCAAAAAACACTGCGCAGCGCGCTTGCCTGCATCAAGTAAGGTTAGGTACCTTGCAGAGAAGGTACCTAACCTTGAGTGCTTACCTCCCTGTCAGAACCAAGTTGTAATCCACTTGAAGGCGCTGGGCAGAATCCCGTCGCCGGCAGCCACTGGGCAGTCAGTCAAGTGCCTACATAGTAAACTGCCTTTCCCTTGCGCCGTGCCTACCTACCCAAGCAACCAAGGTACCCGTACCCGAGCTGCTTACCTACCTGAGGCGCCTCCCACCACCTACCTACTATATGGTAGGTAGGTGAGGTAAGTACCGTACTTAGTTGGTGTCCTTAGGTAGGCCGGTAGGGTACTGGTTCCGAGGTACCTTATCAGTCACGCTACCTTACCTACAAAGTCCGGGCGCTGGGCTGTTACCATCACACGTGTAGCGGCCCTCCACCATCGAGGTCCGTCCCGTCTGCGATCCGTGCAGAGGACCTTCCTGGTCCATGCTCCTGCCCGCCCGCTCTTTCAGGCAATTAATTCGGCCTCTGGGGCAGCAGCAGCGATCAACCCCTGGTCCTTGGTCCCTGGCTGCCCCATCGTTCGGGCACACTTTTCAGAATGAACATCACCAGACACCAGATGAGGCCGGATATAAGCTGGCTTAGAGCTCCTGACGAACTGAAGATGAACGCCATTATCACTTATCCACACTGAGGACGACAAAACACCGACAACATCCCGACGAACCCCGTCATGTTTCTTGACCTTCTCGATTAATGGACCCCCGTCCTTATGTACATACCCCAGGCCAGAACGGGAAATTCTGCACCCTCAAAAACCTCCACCTCGACCGTTTGTGTTTACGATAATCAGACTCGTCACATCTACCGACCGATGTCCCTGGTTTCCGTCTGCCAATGCTCTCGTATACCGCTGCACTGCAATCATGGCGTGGATTCCCCTACGCTCCGTACTTCCACGAAATTGGCCACGCCATGGCGGCCATGCAGCAGGCAGACGCTTGGCGCCGCTACGAGGCCGGGGCCAGGAGTCCATTCCTCTATGTACGAGACTGCGACCCTACCTCATCCCAGTTCTCGGGTTGGCTGGGTACGCTTCCCGCTCGCTCCAAACTGGCGATTATCGCAAGACGCGAAGGAGCCGACAAGTCAGCAGCAGCACCCGACTGGGCCGTGTGCGAAGCTCCTGCCGTTCGACCCTGGCAACATGGTGCGCTGTCGGGCTTGACAAGTTGACATGACACTCGTCGATCAGTCCTGTCCAGAATCCAGGTGCGACGCCTTGCCCTGGAGAGTGGATCATCTCTATCTCTGGCAATATTGGCATGCTCAGAGCATCACAGCGACATCCGAGAATCGAAACCCTTCTTGTCCGCTCAATTACGTTACCCGCCCGTGCCGTGTCATTCACCGGCACTGAATTCTGCTTCCCACGTGTGGGCAAGGTCTCTTCGCTTCGCCGCCCCCGCCTTGGCTCATCGGTCCCGTCTGACAAATGATGACGATGAGGGTGCGGTACCGTTCTAGTACGTGTGTGGACCTGCTGGATACTTTCCAGAACAACACCAAGTTCCAACATCGGTCGAGACTCTGCGTCAAACATCCCCCACCTCGGTTGCGCTGCCAATGCGTGGGACGGGGGCACGGAGGTAATGAATGATACGAACAGGGCCTGCGGTCTACCAACCTGCCCACCACGAGCATCCAATGCAGTCAACAGTGTGTTGGGCTGTTTTACATCTGGGGCATTATGTCTTCAACTCTGCCCCAGTTCCTCTTTATCTTGGACCCCAATGCCTCCAGCTAGCGTGGCTTAACTCAATCGCCATTGGTCGGCCAAGCCAAGCTGAAAGGAGGATCAGAAGACTATGGTCGACAATCCTTGCAAGACAGCGGCTATTTTCGATCTTTCCCAACCAAGTGTTTGCTCCGTCTGATCCTTGGGGGATTGATCCTTGATGCAAGGCAAGGCAAAGACACCACAATTTGCACCACGCAGCCAAGCAGCCTCCTCAATCAAGGGCGATAGATCGCAGGACGTCGTGTTGAGTCTTGACTTCAGATCAAAGCAGCGTGTGTCTTGAATTTGAGGCCGGTGACCATGAGCGAGCGCATGTTTCGAGTCCGCGATCAAACCAAGTCTTCGGCAAAGGCGCAAGCTGGGAGCTGCGCAGCCCATACCATACGTTGGGCGAGAGAAGGAAGGACGCAAACTTGCGCGGCAATTCCAATATTTTTCGCGCTCGCGACCCACGATCCAGCCAGTCGCCAATCGCCAATGGCGCTAGCTACTCTGCCTGTGCCGGTTCAACTGGCCTCGGCCATCAAAATCACTTCTTTGGCCAGTAGGACCCGGAATCCACAGGTCACAGGCCTTGCTTGAAACCAGTCTTGCAGAAGGATTCGGCCCCAAGTAGAGGCCCGACGTAGTCAACGTGCCGACATCGATTCCGGCATGTTGGTAACGGCAATCGCAGCGGTTGGAAATTTGATTCTCTGGGCCGGCCTTGTCAAGCATCCTTTCGTTTCGCGCGCATGCCTGTCACACGGAGACGCCGAAATGCAACGCTGGCCAGCCCTTCAACAGGACCCAGCAGGAGTAAAATGCGCTCATAGCAAACAAGGATCGGCTCGCTGGTATGGCGGAATAGAGGTGATCCTTTCCGGACCACACTGCAACGGCAGATGACGAGTGGAGACGACACGCGAATGTGCGCAAGACTTTCGGATCTTGATCCCAAAAACACTCCTACTATGGTTGTCGCCAGTCAAACCTGATGTGAAGCAACCGATCCGATTTCTACTGATCCAGATTCCAGGACGAGAATGCTCCACAGCCGTCGCGATAGATGGAACTCGACGACAGCAACGATGTCCCCTGAGACCCACCATCAAGAGCAAATAGCAGCCACATGCTCGCATCGCTCTTCATTGACCCTGCACCGATTATCGGCACGACGCCTGCATTTCTTCGAGTGGCCGGGAAAGCATTCCGCTTGCCAAGGACCACATCCGGGTTCGTTCCATCTCCCAGTCTTGCACTGACAGGTCAGGTTCCACGCGGCTGGATTCACGCTCGACAACATCTCGCAGGTCCCTGTGGTCAGTGTCACCACAGTATGTCATGGCTTTCAGGTGTTGTGAGCCCGGTTCATTCGAGTCATTAAATCAGTTGCTGCTAGAATTTCGACCACCGTCAAGAGTAAGAAGTAAACACCGCCCAGCCACGCCGAAACATCTCATGAACAATACATGACCCTGGGTGACGACCAATCTCCACGCTGTTGTTCCCTCCCTTCCGCCCCCAGCAACTCCTCTGAGACCAGCCATTTCGGAACGAGGGACATCTCAGACGTTTCCCAGGGATCGTCTGAAGAGTGAGGACAGGATTGGGGGTCGAAAAAGACAACAAGAGATGCATAGCCTCATCGTTATCGAAGTTGCCCTGCCACGAGACACGTTGGTACGTCGCCGCACTGCCTGCCGCAGCTCTCTACCCTGGACCTGGGAGACCCAGCCCTGCCAGCCCTGCAACCCCCTTCTTCTTTTTCCCCGGCCCCCAAGCATGGCCACCTCGTCCGTCGAAATGGTTCGATTTTCTCGGACAGCCGGCCAATAGGTGTGTGTTTGCTTCCGCTACACCTGGGCCCTGCCGCCCCCAAGCCCACGCCCCAGGAGCCAGGGAGGCTTGCTTCTTTACCACCAAAAGGTGGTGGATGTGAGGGTTCAAGGGATGGGAGAGGGAGGGGAGTGAGAGGGCTGGATGGACCGGGACTGAGACCGGTTGAACATGGGCGGACAGCTCCAGAGGTCTAGGCAGCTTCGAAAGGGCTGCATTGCCAAAGAGCAGGTCCATCCACATCCCCATGTCTCGGGACGTTGCCGTCGAAGGCTCTCCTCGAGTCCGCGGCACAGCTGGCTGGGTCCGGCCGCTCCCTCGGTGCTTCTCTGGCATACACACACACGCACGCTCGCGCGAGCCCTTGCGCCTCATGTCGACACCGCCTGCATGATGCCAGGGGCTGGTTCTGCTTGCAAGCGACGAGGCACGTGGATAGCGGGGATGGAAATCGCGCTTCAGGAGTGTACAGCGCGCTTCTTGGTTGCAGATGTGCCATTCATATATGGAAGATTAGAAATCGGCTGACGGGTGGTTATTGTATTGTAAGACACGTTTTGTCTTTTCAGTGACCTCATAAGAGTTCTTATACGATGAAGGATGAATAGAAACTCTGTTTCGTGGTTGATATTGACTATGGTATCTTTTGAGGTTCACGTACTTTGTGTCGTTCATTGTTGAGTGGACTTAAGCAATATTCTTGAGAGTTTCCTTATTCGAAGACCAATATAAAATTCTTTACGTACTCATAATCCAAGTTCTACAAAAGGGTATAGATTTTGGTTTCGGTCCTTTAGCAGGTTCCAATTCCCACAACGTGTCGCCTGTCATTATACCATGTCCGTCATCATCATCATAGGCAGGGAGGGAACCGCCTTGTACATGTGGTGTTCTCCCGAAGCTGCGCCATTAACCCGTTTGAAGCCTGCCATTCGGGATACTGAAGGGCGAAGCGGGAAAAGAAGATTGCGATAAATAAGAGAAATAGATCACAGGCGTACCCAAGCCTCTGATGCTTCGCAATTGTCGCAACGCAAATGGCTGCAATTAACGCATCCGCCATGAAGCTTGAGGTCGGCGTCCATTTGACACTTGCACTATTCATGGTCCATTAGCTGATGTTCAAGCGCAGTGAGCAAATTTGGGTACTTACACAACTCCACCTCTGCACCATAGTCTGATGCTTGGTGCGCTTTCGGCCTGGCTGTTCGCCGTCGTCGGCCGGACCCCTCTTCCTAGACTCTCCGAGGGTAGCTTGGCTGGATGAGGCCGGTGGCGAAACTGCGGCCTCGTCGTCAGACTCGGCATCGCTCGAGTCGTCGGGCGATGCGGTGAGATCTATGTCAGGGAGGTCGGGGTCAACGTTCTTCCACTCGGATATATCCCTTTTGACGCCGTTATCGCGGCCCGAGTAGTGAGCGTCAATGTGGTCGAAGCGCTCATTCCACGCGCTGTTACCCTTAGCGCTATTGCCCTTCGAGTTGTTGCCCTTCTTGGTCGTCTCGATGAGATTGACGCAAAAGCCGCACCAGAACCGAGCATCACAGGTGCGACCGAAGCGACACCTTTCCAGTGCCTCGTCTATCCGAGAGGAACTCTCTATCTTGTGTTCCTTCTGGAGGTGGTTCTTGAAGGTCTCACGACGGTGGCATGCCTTTCCGCAAGTCTGGCTGCCGTTTCCTACGTCGTCAGGTCGCTTCTCGTCGCACTTCCAAACGTCGACCTGAAAGTGCTGGCTGTTCTCGTGGCGCTTCCAATCGTTCTTGCTGCCAAACTTCTTCTTACACATGGGAAAGGTGCAGCCATACGGTTTGGCGTGACGCTTCATGTGTTTCCTACACTCCAAGTTAGTAGTGAACGGCATGCTTGGGACGGTAATGCATACTTAAGCTCGCAGTTTCGGGCAAAACTCTTCGAGCAACCCTCAACGGGACAGCGGTGGGCAGTGGAGGTGCTGTTCGTTGGTGGAGGGGCGGACTTTTGCGTGTCGTTGTCCAACTTCTCCTTCAGGTACTTCTCGATGAGGTGCTTGGGTAGCGTATCCAGGATTGCGAAGCTGCGCACTTCCTGTTCGCCCGATTTCTCAAGCGAGAAGTGAGACGCCGACAGGTGTTGTTCCATACCCAGACTTCCCTGGCTGGACTTGGACTCAAACGAGACGGTCGCTTCAGGAGGGCTATCGCAGTCCATTTCACTTGCCGCTGGGTCTTTGAGGGCCTCTTGGGATGGTTGTTCCGGGCGTGAGGGGGCTTCTCCTCGGAGGCCATTTTTTGGCCCAACTGAAGACGTTGGCTGAGTCGATTTGGGCCCGATTGATCGGATCCCCGGTCGGCCTTCCGTGTTCTTAGACGGGGCTGGCTTGGATATCTCCCTTGGTTGAACGTATGCATGTTGGGTTTGGATCTGGGTATAGGTAGGATGCACGTTATCCATGGGGTTCAGGCTGGAAACCTGTCCTGGTATAGGAATACGGGAAGTAGCCATCTCCATGGAGTTGCTGACGGTGATGTTTGGCGCTGGCTGTGCTACGTTCGTCAGGGACGGGTCAACGACGAAGTCATCCATATCCATAGTCTGGGGAAGCTGGAGCTCCTCTTGTCGTTCCCAGGAACCGGCAGGGCCTGTGGTAAAGGCAGCAACTGACCCTACCCCCGAGAGGTCCTCCTGCACAGTTCGGACGGGTTGCGCTTCGACACTGTCGCAAGGATTAGCGATAAGTTTGTTTGTGAGTGAAGCGGCGGGCTCACGTGAATTCCTTGAGATCTTCATCAGAACTCACTACCCTCCCGTGGACTCGCTTCAGATGCTGCCGGAAGTTGTCCGCTCTAGGCCACATTTTCTCCTTAGCCGCACATTGATCGATGTTGCAGCGAAACTTCTGACCGCCGCCGAAGAGCTCACGATGAACGCTCGTTTTGTGCCGTTCTAGATCGTTCAGCGTCCCAAATCCATCCTTGCGTGTACATCCAGGGACTTCGCATTTGAAGGCTTTGCGGTGCCTTTGGTTATGTTTGCTGGACAAGAGGTCAGAACAAGCGCTGGCGGTTGGAGTTTACAGGTGTCGCCGATTGAATACCCAGCAGAAGAGGAGTAACCAAGCGAACAATAGACGGGAGAAAAAACATAAAAAGGCTCACTTCAGCTCCGATTTCGTCTTGCACATAGCTTGACATCCAGGGCATCTCATTTGCTTTTCATTACCACCGCTGTGGGCCACAGGAACGGGAGTTGCTGACCATTGGTCATGGAGGAGTGGAACATCGCGACCGAAGAAGGTAATGTCATGCAGCTGACCCGTGATGCTCTGGGTATCCTGGCCTCGGTCCACGTCTTCATAGACAGACATCATGTCATCGTGTTTTGGGCGACTTTCGTAGCCTGAATCAGATGGCAGATAGCCCTGAGCGTGTGTTCCGCATTCAGACGGCTGGGCACTTCTCCAGCCATTGAAAGCAGCGGGATTGCCAACCCGTTGGATGTCCGAGGGAGCAATATGATGGTTTTGCTGGGTTCCAGACCCGGAGAGATTCGGTGGCACCCAGGGCGAGTCGTTGTTATAAAAGGAATACAGGCCCCAGCTAGGATCCTGGTGACGGCCACCCGGAATCATCATGTTCGCCATTGCTTCCGAGGGAAATTTCGAGGTCGAACCCAGGCTCATGTCCAGTGGCTTAGAGAAATCTTCAATCGGGGACAGGTCGATGGAACCAGAAGGTGATCGTGTTGAAATTTCAGGAATTGGCTACAGGAGTTAGATCTCGTCATCTTTAACAGAAGCTCCCAGAAAGCCCCAGAGTACTCGAGATTAACATACAATAATTGCTTGATGTCTTCGATACATGGTCAAAACCCCTACAGTGGAGGACATGGTCAGCAAATGCCAACTTCACCATTACAACAAGGGAGCTAGGGCTGTTGTACCTAGCCGTGGGGGGGAAGCCTATGACGCTGGCCTGTGCAGGAAGCGGGCCTTGAAGATAAAATGGATGAATGCTGGTGCCAGTTCCCCGAAAGAGAACAAGGCGTGTATGTTTGGCTACAATGCCTGGCCGGTCTGTCGAGAGCGTTTCAGTGGTAGGTGCACAATGGACTCGAGTCACGTCGAGGTGGCAGCTGTTGTGGGAAGCCTGAGAAGGATTAGGCCCGCACGACTGAGTTTGACCGGTTTGGCTTGACGGAGGAGGGGCAGGCAGGATGAAGGCAGGCCGACCGAGGAGAGACCGGGAGCGAGGTTGAATATGGTTCAACTGCCGGGCCGTGGTGGGGTCGTCGGAGCCGACTGGGACAGTACGCTAGGCAAGAGAGTTCAGGGAGGCATGGGTTAATGCTAGATGAGAGAATCGCGAGGCCGAGATGAGGTGGAAATCGATGGTTCGGATGGAAGAAAAACGACGGAATCAATGAGGCGACATGACATGGACGAGGTAAGGAAGGGAGAACATGGAGAGGAAAGCCCGGTTGGGCATTAGAGGAAGGGCAGATTGAATGAGGAGTGAGGCAACCACACGAGGCGCAGTCACGTTGGCAGCCCAGTCCGCCTCACTGCTGGAGGTCGATTTCGGTGTGAAGGAGTCCAGTCAGTCGCCAGAGACTGCGAGACAACCAGGCAACAGCAGGCAACCAGGCGGGGCAATTATACTTATGTAAAAATTTGAGCTAGTCTACTTTTGGAAAAGGAGCACCTCAAAACCTCAATGAAGTTACCCCACCTGCTACCATTTTTGATGTAGTTTCACCTGCCTTATCTGTGAAGTCCGTGGATATTCACGCTGACCACCTAGGGAGTGGTTCGCCATTTTTCCACTTCGAAAACCACCTACCGTCTGCCATGCAGCCGGCCTTTCTCGCGCTCGTCATCAGCCCGTGGGCTGAAATGAAATGGGCTGGAATTGAATTCAGAGACCTTTCTCGCGCACTTAACTAATGACGCATGGAATTACAATGATTTGATTCCAAAGTCCACAAGCTACAAAATAACCAAAAGCTTTCAGTCTCGCGCGTCTTCCAACCCAGGTAGTCGTCTTGCGATGGTTACCTACATTACAGTTGATAGTAAGTAATCAGTTGGGCACTGAGGTATTATGGGAGATACACTGTACCTAGGCACAAAACTCTCCTTATCAGTGGTACTGATACGCGCCTGCTATTTTCTTCTTTGTTACCACACAACCCCACCATCCGCTGCAGTGCTGTGTACATTTGCTCCGTCTCCCTCCTTCATGATTCTTGACATAGTATTACGCGCACAAGAAGCTATGAATTGTTTGTCTCCTGTCTCTTGCAGACCATGGAGTAGAACTAGCACAGTATTTTCATAAAAGACCACTCGTTTGGCGCCAGAAGGACGAAAATTGTACAAGCACATCGCTCGATCAATGATACAAATAATTAACAGTTCTGATACATCATATTTTTCTCTCCTCTATTTACTCTTGATGTCGGAATCCGGCTGCTTCCCCCACCCAGCCGGCAGCATACTTTGGCGGGGGTCCAGACTCGCTTCCGGTGCGTGACAACACCAGAGTTGCTTTTCTTTGGGGGCGTCGGAGGGACGCCTGCATGGCCAGAATGGCCTCGGGTTGTCCAGGCGGAAGGGGGGTAACCTGTCCTCTGTTTCACTGGATGACGAGTGCGACTTGCTTGACACGTACAGCGAAAGAAGGCTTCTCGGCCGACGTCGGCAACGCTTTTCACTTTCGGGGCAGGTCTCCAATAGGGTGCCGTTGGGGCATCTCGACGTGTTCGAGCCACATCGAAGCTGGACGGCTTTCCGTATTCCGTACCTCACCCTCCTGGGCCTTTAAGTCTGCGACGTAGTTCGTCGTTGTTTGCCTCCCAGTCGTGGGTCAACTAGCATCTCAGATGGTTCTAACCGCTACCGGGCCGCTCCGCCAGATGCATGTCAACTGGGCCTCAGAGAGGCGACCCGGGCTGATTGGATGCTTCGGGTCGTACGTTACCCACCATAAGTCATCTTTTTGACGTCTCTTCCCATGTTCCACAATGAACTGGACGGACCCCGATACGAATCCGTAGAGGAAACCGGAGGTGCTGGCACGCGTTCAATGTCCAGATAGATAAACGCCGCTTAACATCCATCTTGGCAGTCATGGCCCACAGAAAAGCAACTTCCTGTTGAGGAATTCAAAGATTGATCGAACATTCACAGGTATTGAAGAGCGAGTCTCATCTCAAAAATCAGAGCACATCCAGTGGCGTCTCAATAGTCGATGAGGTACGATCCGATGTTTAGCCGTTGGTGACAGAAGCTCAAGTGCATGTTGGAGGTAAATTGTCCAAGTCGCCTCCTAGCTTGTGCTCGTTGAAAGGAATGCGTCAACTTTGCCAGCCAATCTTTAGTGTTTATGTCATAATCGAGGCTAATTAGGCATTTTGGATCCGATCCAACAGCTCAAGACCCCGGATCGAACCCCAGGTAGCCATCCGGCTTCGTGCGAAGGGGTATCTCGTGGGTCTATGTGGCATGCCCGGAGCAGCCAGCGCGCGTTGTTTCCTCTACAGACGTGCATTCATTCGCCTTCCACTCGACATGAAACACTAATCTGTCTTTGGTAACTGTTGGACATTCAATGAACAAATCAACGTGCAATATTGCTCCCTCCCCAGCACTCTAAACGTGCATCATGGGCCAGAGTAGGCAGGACAGCTCCAGATACCAAGTACTACGCCACTGTGTGCCCATCTAGTCGGGCATCATCACCGGCTTGGGATGGCCGTTTACGTCCAGGTGCAGATATGATACTCGAAAGAGATGATGAACACTGAAGCTACAACTTGGACGCTCTGCTATATAAAGGGAGGTTGCTCGACTGAGATGGTGATCCAACTCTATGAACTTCAGTCTTAAACGCTTATCCTTTTCTTTCGAATACAAGAGCTCGCCTTCATCATCTTTCCAACCAGATCGAGAAGACTTATTACGGCATTCACAAGATTTCAAGCCCCAGTGTTTATATCCCGGCCAACGTAGCAGCCTTGTAAGTCCGCACCCAGACAAAACATAAAACCATGAGTGCTGATATGCCTAGGCAGTCTGATATTCAGACGCCCCAAAAAGGCCCTCGACCGATTTCAGCGTTGTCTCCAACTGAAAAAACAGACCAGCCACATCTTGCAAGATGTGTGACTTTGAGGAATTTCTTTTCACCTGCAATCACTCCATCGTCCGGCTCAAGTCGTACTGCCACTTCGCCCGCAACGACCCCAACCACCAGTGCTTCGGCGTCAAGGTCCTCCGCAACTCGTGGCAGCAAAACACGCCGTGCGATAACTGCGTTCCGGCGTGGCAGTCCCAGCAGGGACACCAGCACTTTGCCGCCTCTTTCGGCCGGGAGGAGTGCGTTGGCGGGCAGAAGCGTCGCCGTTGAGGATCAGCAGCCACCGCCACTCGGAACGGGCGCTGAGCGGGTCGCGAGAAGAACGTTTCCCTTGACAGGTGGAAGATGTACTTTAGCAGATTGACATTGGCTTGTTCTACCGGCATGAATTGGTCTTGGGTAAAAAAGTTGGGTATTGCCAATCGTCGACTAAGAGGTCTAGACGAGGCTACATGTTCACATGCACACGGCATACAGATACGTTGGGCGCGCTGATGATATTGCGAAATTGCTCGGCGGGGGGGGGGCTCTGAGTTTTCGGGATTTTAATTCGCATGAGGACGGGGTGGCTTAGATTGATTGACGCCGTGCTCGTACTCCGTAGTCACAAATTTGGGATCCTTATTGGCATGCACTTCCGTCTTCCCCTGGGTCGGGTTCGTGTGACACACTTTCCTTGTTTATGAGGGGGTAAACGTCCTGAGTGCAGGACGTCTGCGAAAGATGCAGTGGCACACGTATCTCGATTCCTCCGTATGAACCAGCCAACCCATACATTAGCGACGTGCTGCGAACCTGACACGGAGTGACGTGGGAAAGAGTGTTCGACCTGATAAATGACTCAATTGAGCCTGTCGGGGCCCGTTTCTCAAAGTCCTTCTGATGGCTTTCGATCTTCGAGATGTGATCAAGCCAGAAAGTTCATAGCCGGAAGAGCACATGTACTGTCGTGAGCAACACAGAGTTCGAAAACACGCCACCAAGAAGCATTTACGGACATGAGCCTTTCACACTGTGTCTAATCTCTCCCGCTCGCCCGTACCACCCGATTTCCAACGGAAAGCCCCCAGCACAACCTTACCAGATCGATCTCTCGATCAGGATCGCCGGGAGCTTTGAATGATAGGGGACCTGGCCTCCATACATGGCCACCACTCGACGGAGATTGATATTTTCTGAAGAACATAATCACTCCTGAGACTGAAGCAAGCCATTCGAATACCAACGCTAGGGGTATCTGAAGCTCCCGAAGCGTGCCTTCAGCCGTTCCCCACGAATACAGATGTCGATAAGTGCATTCAGGCGGGCAGAAAATACACACCCCCGGGACCTCAAAACTGAGGTGTTCATGCAGATCGGGTGATACGGCCGTACATGTAGGTGGCTTAGTGGTTGGCGGGATACAAGCGTCCAACGGCACCACGCATCTGCAATGCGCACTGTTGTAGGACTAGGGCCTGGGATTAGCCTCAGCAGGACACATTTGCTGGGAGAAGGAAGAAGATCACTTGGCGGGCGAGAAAAGAAGAGAATGGGACCCCCAAAGCTGAGATGCAGGGCGATGTCTCCAGGGAATTTCGTGCATGATGGTTCAAGCGGACGACACGTCATATATTTCACATCGCCCTGAGCCTCAGAAAAAGTCTCTAACCTGCTTCTTGCTGCCAACACTAAAGCCCTCGTATACGTTGCCTGCCGAACGCCAGAAAAGCAACCGGCACGGAGAACTGAGGAAACCTTCGAACGGACGAGACCCTGCCTGTTGGACAAGGGGGACTCGACTCCAGGAACACATTCTGGCGGGGATGTCGGACAGTAACAGTGGCATCGCATATGAACGACAGCTGCGGTGTCCAAACTTATGTGCGGAGAGACGAATCCCGTACGTGACTATGCGTAGCCGAATAAGCTTGTTTGACGTTGACTGAGTGGCAGTACGCACGGCACGCCAATGGAGGGAGCAATGCTGCCCAAGCGGGTGTTTTGGGGCGCAGCCAGATAACTGTAAAGGGGTCGATGCTGCTTTGATAAGTTCACTGCTACGTCTGGGAACGAGCGTCAATGACGATTGATTGGGCTGAGGAACGGCTACATCTACACTCGTTCGTAAAGCCCCACACCCGAATGAAGGATATCTTTGGCATCCCCTCTCACTGGCTACTTCTTGCTTGAAAGACCGTGTCCCCTCTTATCATTCCTCTTACTCCGTGTTGGTGGCACCTGCAACGCGGCCGACAACGTTGTAGCGCTTGGAGAAAAAGGTGATCCAGTCGTTGAGCACGCCCTTCTCCTTCTCGGGAAGATCTTGCCACTCGGGGCTAACGTCCTCAGCCTTCGTTGAGGTCTTCCCGAGAGCACGCGAAGCATCCTTGCCGGCGAAGACTGAAGACATGTCAGCATCGGTCTAGAAGTTGATTCCTATCTCCATATCAGGCAGGCTCACCGTGGTAGGACCCGCCTGCTTGGTAGGCCTTGTTTCCAGAAACATCATAAACAATTCCCTGAAGACCACATTAGATACTGGATTGATCAAAGAAAACAGGGTAGAATAAAGCTTGCCTTGATGGCGACATATGTCTTTCCATTCGGGTCCGTGCCTATTGAAGTTGTCAGCTCACTGATGCGACTTGATTCATTTGCTGCATGTGATTTGGCAACTTGACTGAAGCTATTACAGCCGTTCTCAATGTGCAGATAGCACCGCACGAAGTCGTAAATGATGTCTTCCAGACAATAGATCCAGCACACGATCTCTACAACTCTGAACGGCCCAGGGAGATAGTTGCCCTGTGATGAAGAGGAGGCGGTCTGTCATCTACCGCAGCTAAGACTGATGCAGGGCTCATTATTGCGAGGGGGAGGCTCTTGCTGGGGAGGCAAGAAAAGATGGCATGTTTTACGCTGGATATCATTCGAAATCCTGTAAGATTCACTCTCACTTACCGTCGGCCTTTGCTAGCTCCTCAAGGGTGATGGGGTCGTCCTTGGGAGGGTTCAGGTTGACAGGGACCTTAGGCTCGAACTTGCCAGACATTTTGTTGGTTTTCTCAAGACGATGACTTATTTGGGGGGTTTCTGGGTGTCGAAGACGGCTTGCAAGGATCAATATGGGTTGGATTTCTTTGACAGAGGGGTGATGGGCGGGGGAAGAAGCTTGACATTTGCCCCTCTGATGCCGAAGGATGCTTCCCCACGATCCGAGTGGGGTGGGCCTCGGAGCCAATAATCAACGCTGATTTGCTGGCGCATGTCGTTCCTGGACCCACAACAGCAAGAGCTCTCGACTTGACGGTTTAATTTCTAATCCTACGTCACCTCGAAATCGCTCTCAACAACCATCTTCTCACCCCTTCTGTCGACCTCGCGCCTCCCACCCGGATCGAGAAGCTTTCTTAAACTACAGTTACACGAAACTCGATTCTTATAGCTATGGCGGCCGCGCGCATTGCGGCGTCGCGCGCCATGAACACCATGTGCCTCCGTCAGGCCATCAGACCGTCCGCCCTCACCGTGACATCTCGAGCCGTCGCCCCAACGAAAGCAAGCGGCGTCTCCAAAATCATCCAATTGAGACAGAATAGTACAGCTCAACCGCCTAGGAAAGCTCAAAGCGATGGATCCAAGAAGCACAACCAACCGCCGCCACCTCAGCCGTCTCTGGCGAAGGCACTGTGGCGATCTTTATCCATCCGCAGTCTTGCGTCTGCTTTGACGCCGACAGGGATGAAGCGACTATTTAGAGAAAGCCCCGAGGAGCTCGTGCTAGCTCTTATACTGTAGGTCTCTGGCCATGTATTTGTCCCGAGCTCGTGGCTGACATGCGTAATCTCTAGGTTGGGCGGACTGGCTGGCGTGTCCGTGTATATCATCAAACTCTACTTCGATTACTTCCAGGCTCGTCAGTTTACGAAATACCCGGCACCAGTAGCCAAGTCCCTCCGACGAGCATTGTACTACACGAACATTAGCCCGGATCCGAATTTAGCGCGGAAATACTACAAGCAGGCGCTGGAGGAATGCAACGAGCTACAGTTGGACCCGTTCTCTGATGACGTCCTGGGCATCAGGATCCAGACCGCCGCCTGGTTGGAGAAAATCCAGAACTATCAAGGAGCGATCACAGTTCTCAACTCGGTTCTTCAGGACTGTGTCAAGTGGGTTGAGTGGATGGAGAAGTCTATGGCAGACGGCACGATGGACAAGTCTGGCAAGCCGCCTGCGGTTAAAGTCGTATCAGAGGGTCAACGGCCCACGATCGCCGTGGATGATGAAGAAGAGAAGGTTCCCGAAAACCTGTGGCACAAGCGCACGAGGCTTCTTGCGAAAGCCGTTGGCACCAGCACCAAGCTCGGGGCGCTCTATTCTGACGAGCATGTCTTGGAACCGGAGAATGCCCAAGCCCGTTTGACCTGGGCAGTCGAGACAGCCTTGTCGGAGTCACGAAGACGTCACAAGGAGGGTGTCAAGAAGGAAGAAGGTCCTTGGATGAAACCGGAAGAGATTGGCGGTGCTATGGAATGTCAGTCTCGTCTTTCTTTGCCTCCGGCAACTGTTTTTCACTGTTTGAATGGCCTGCTCACCATGGACAACAGCTCTTGCCTTGCACTATGAGTTCAAGTCCCAGTCTCACTTAGCAGTGCCTCTCCTCTTCCACGCCCTGCGTCTATGTGCCGATCCTTGTCACAGAGTCACGATAAGTATGACGTCCCAGCATTGAGCCGCCCCGGGCTAGGCCTCACGTTTCTTCCAAATATATCGAGTTGCTGACGTACTGTTGTCAGTGAACAACTTGGCCGCGGCCTTCGCCCAGCATCCAGTGCAGACCCCTCCTGAACCTATTCCTGGAGCTCCTTCGACTTCAAACGCTCTGGTGAATCCCGATATGCCGACGGATCGCGCTGGCTTCCTCGAGGCTGCCAAGAACTGGGCTCACAATGCTTACTCACACGCAAAGGAGGTGACCGGCAGCGAACGCACGGAGGAGTGCGACGAGGCCTGCGCTGTGGCCCTGGCGAACATGGGCGACATCGCCGCCTTGCTGGGAAAGAAGGAGAATGCTCGGAAACGCTTCCAACAAGCCATCGACATGAGCAAGAAGATTGGTTTCGAGCCTGGCGTAACTCAGGCCGAGGCTGGACTTCAGAAGCTGTAACACATCACAGCAGTCGCTGATATCTCGAACTGCCTCCAGACCCCAAAAATTGAGACGAGATTAGTTCAGAAACAGGACCATGCCACAAGCGAAGAGGAATCACTCCGGTCGCGGCTGCAGAGACCCTGCATCATAAGGCTAGAGTTAGACAAGCCCTACGAAGGGTCTACGCTCCTACTGCCACCCACCTCCAGGGGCTTACCGTCAATACAAGGAACCTGCGGATCGAACCGCAAATAGGTGGTGGGCTCTTTCTTCCTGCCTTCCCATATCGGAACCGAGCGAGGGGTGTTTGTCAAGACCATCAGCGCGATAGGCACATGCCACGACCGGAGGGTACCGCGAGACGTGGCCTACTGCGAAGTGCGGTATTACGCGAGCTGAGAAAGGAGGTCTTTTGGCCATCGTATTTGTTAGAGCCACCGCCAACCCGGACACACGTCGGAGGACTAGGCTTGATTGGGGTCCAGCGGCGGAGTCAATAGAGCCCGCTTCGCTCGTGGCGACGCAACATCACCACATGTGCATCAAACTTGCAGAGCATGGGCTTCGGATCGCCTACGATTGCTGTCTGAGAGGTGCCTATCTCGTCATAGGGCGCCCGCGCAGGGCTGCCGCTAGTGGGTTGAAGCCATGGAGTCCTACATGCCTTAGTATACATGCGATCCCCTGTTCGGTCTTCTCCACGATAGTTGGTCTCCAGCAATTGGATTGCTGTGAAGACACGCAACCACGACGGGAACACTAAGCATCTCCAATCCCATGACTCTGCAGTCTCCGGAGAAGCCCACCGCCACGATTCATCTCAGAAAGCTTGGGCCGTCCACACAGAAAACCACGCGGACCCCAAATCTGCTGTCGCCAATCGCGTGGCCGGGTAATAGCGGCTCGGCGTGCCAGCGGACGCACAGCGTGGTGGCCCCAGTCGCCTGCATGGTCCCCCCGGCATCCAAGGGCAGGGGTATGGGGCAAGAAAATTTCCTTATTTGGAAAATAGTTGACCTGGTCTGCGGGGGCCATTCCGGCTTCGCGAGGCCATCAACGACCAACCACCGTCAAACCCACGGGGCAAAACGGGTAGCGGAAGTCAATTGCTTCTGCCTGGAAGCAGGTCAATGGAGGTATGGGCCTCATGGTGGCTCCCGCCAAGTTGGCCCCGTCGACATCCAGCTTGCCGGGCCTGAACGGTGGTTACAACCGTCACCGTCGAGATGAACCACGCCACTCACCCAAGTCGGAGATTGCTTCTCTGCTGCGTCTGGTATTCAGAAATAGTTTAGGCAGCAGCATTTCCGACCGCCAGACAGCATACAACGGCCTGTTCCGGATAGTTATGGGACTTGCAAGCGAAACAACAGGGTTCAAACATTTTTGGATCTGTTGATGGCTATTTTGCCAGTGGAGACTGGAGAGACTCAATATCCAGAGATCGGCGAACAAGTTGATTGCTTCGGCTGAGTCCATTCCGATGCCTTTGATGGCCATCCGAAATTAGGAGGGGAAACCGGCGCAGGGCCTCGCTCGCGCATCTACCTCGGACAACCAACGGAGTGGAATCGTTACCAAGGACCCGGGTTCTGCCTTTGCACCACATCTCGCCGTCGCAACTGTTCTTGACTTTGCAATGTCTGCGGGCGTTCCCGGCCATCCCGGCCATGCAACATGCCGAGTGGATCCGAGCTCACAGATAGCGGGATCGCGGGAAGTCATCCCGAAGTCCGGAAAGCTCTCAATCAAACGGAA
The DNA here is from genome assembly GCA_014235945.1 of Colletotrichum plurivorum. Classification (NCBI taxonomy): domain Eukaryota; kingdom Fungi; phylum Ascomycota; class Sordariomycetes; order Glomerellales; family Glomerellaceae; genus Colletotrichum; species Colletotrichum plurivorum. The sequence continues at coordinate 60,709 of WIGO01000149.1, forward strand.
AACCGTCGCTTTCACGGTCAATTCCAATTCTATACGATATTCTCGCTGGTTTGATTGGCCGCCTCCCGCCACATACGTTGCATGCACGTCACTGGATGTGTGTTGAAGCTTAAATCCGCGATATGTTCATCGGACGTTGAATCTGCGAAGCCTCACTCACATGTTGACACGACTGCGGGGTACCGTATTGGTGTTATGTGAAGGATCTTTCAAGACGAAAAACAGCGGGAAAAAAAGAAAATAGGCTGTCAAAAGAACGCCCGCTAGGCGACAGGCCGTCGAGGATGGTCAGTGGTGCAATCGACTTCGAATTGCACATTGAGAGCGCTGTGAAGAGATGCACCGCGAAAACCGCTTCAGCATATGGCGGCTGCCGAACCCATGTTGCGTTTCTGCAGCAACCCTGGACGTCAGGACAGCTCCCCCGACGTTTCAAACGGAGTTCCACCCACAAAGCGGCGTCTAAACTCATCCTGGGAAAATGTCCTCAACAGTCGGAGCATCTCTGAGTGTACCAGATTCTTTCGGTAGAGACACGCACCAATCATGGCAAAATGCGACATGCATCCTTTTCTCAAATCTACCACACCACGAAACTTCAGAAGCTGGCCCCTGGCGGTGAGATAAAAGCTGTAACTGACATGCCCTCTCCAGGCAGCCTCAATAAACGATCCGCTACGGGATATTTTTCAGCCTTTGGGCCTTGCCAAACGCAACATGGGTGGATTATGAGCATTAAAATAGATTCAACTCGGCCGAATTCTAGCTGACTACTCCGAATGCGTACCAGGTATCTGGACCGGGGCAGGCCAGCGCGCCTGGTATCGAGATGGGGGACGACGGCATGTCGAGACATTACATCAGCAACACGACAGGGCTGGGATACACCGACCAAAAGCCATAGCGTAGGTAGTAGGACCCTGTATGGCTGTATGGGGGGGGGGTGAGGGGGGGCGAGATTCGAGATTCATCCCAGCCTTCGTACTGCGGGGGCTGCAAATGGCCAAGTCCCCTGTAATTGTGGTCTCACGGGGATATGGAGACGCTGGCGACGCTAGCAGACGCAGCATGACAAAAACGCAGCAAGGCTGTGATTGGTGCGTTCGTAAGGGGCAGGCGAGCTGCGAATTCAATACCTCAAGAAGCAGAGCGCAGGGCTCCAGTGTTCTCCGCGAAGCACAGGAAGAGGACGGAGTTTGGAACGATAACGCAGGCGGCGTAACGGTTGCATTGCTACATACCTAGTAGGTGGACGACGAACGGCAGCGGCAAGCCGTCCTGCTCATCAAACAGTCGCCCAACGATAGCAGGAACCTACAATCCCAAGTGTTGCCCTCGGGGAAGTCGGGTAATATGGCTGGGGAACTTATGTCCTGCTATTTCCGCCCAGTTGGAGCCTCTTCAGGAATGCACTTGACGTTTTCGGGGGCCCCGGCGTGGAGTTCCACCTCCGGAGCCCGCGCTCCGGTGGTCAGGGTCCGGATCCGAGACGGAACTGGCACGCTGATCTTCGGCGAATTCTTCGTCTCGAGGTTATTTGCCTCCAAAAAGTTCCAACTACGAATACGATGGACGGCACAAGCCCGCAGCCTGTTTGGCGCACGCGAGCTCAACGATCAGCCCACGGTGACATTCGGGCGTCGCTGCGTACTCCGGGTGGTCATCTGACACGGTTTCATTCAGCGTTCCCCCCCTAACATGTCGTGGAAGGCCGCAAAGGGGCCGTTTGTCGCATTGCGAGGCGAGGGGGCTACAATCTGCGGTCTGCAGTCTGCAGATAGGCACCTCGAAACGGTGGGAAGAGAAAACGGCTGGTAATATGGAACGGTTCCCGATTGGCGGAAACCCCACCAGACGGGACGTTGCAACCCGACATTTAGGGCCACTAGTGCGGCGGAATTCCACGACGTCGCGGGACCAGCATTGCGAGCATTGCGGGCATGGCGGGCGGGCATGGAGTCTGGACAAAGGTGCCGTCAACTGACAACGGGCACTTGCCCGCGGGCCAACCCTCGCTCCGTCCTCCGCTTGAAGCTTCCGATCCGTGCCGCGCCGAATTCGAGGAACGAAAAGAGGGAAGAAAAAGAATAGGACCGTCCCCCAGCATAATGAGTCGATATCGTGGTCACATGAGGGACTGCCAATTCCGATCCGGTGCATTCTGCGAGTATGAACCAACTCGACGGACTGCAAAATGAATTGGATGTCGGCAATGAACGACATGTCTTCCCCCCCTCATTTTTGCCTGCCGGCATGGCCCTAATACTCGAGGTACTGTGGAAGTACATACACTACTACTAGTGGTAGTGTATGAATACCAAACTACCTAGCCCAGGGGGGGAAACACACCAAATGGGACCACCGCTTATCAGATGGAACTCCGTGCAAATCGCTGCAAGAGCATGAGATCTTCATTAGGGAGGTTCCTGGTTGAGCATCACACATTGGCGGATAGGAGGACGGAACGCGGCCATGTGCTCATCCACTACTCAGATTTTGCAAAGGCTTCGCAGACGACCCCACGGCCTGGACCGACGTCGCCTGCGCGTCCATGCCAATCCTCCCCCCGGATGGGGGATGTTCACTGGCTGAGCGGAGTTGGGGGAATTTTTGGGGGAGGCGACAATTCCATGTTCCCTCTCCAACTCTAACCATGGGCACTGCCCCTCACTTACTCTCTCCATGGAGATGGAGTGGTGTTGTTCACAAGTGAATCACGGGTCATGACGAGCTGATGAACCCTCACCGAAGCACAGACCTCTACAGCGTCGCAATCACCAGCAAAAGTTGAAAGGGGTTCCCTGACACAAGCTGCTAAACCTTTACGATCTGGCAAATCACGTCTTGGTATGCTAATTGAAATTGAGTTGGGGCTCGCCTGCGGGATGGAGATCCCACTGAAGACCACAATCCATAGCATCCCGGCTAGAGCCTAGTTAGCAGTTGGCATACCTCCGGCCTATGACCGAGTCAAAGTCTATTCGGAAAACCTCCGACGAAGACGACGACGACGAGGACGAGGAGGAGGACGAGGACAACAACAAAGCCAAGCCAAGCTTCATCTCCGAGAGTAGAGTCTTGACGTAAGGCACCTACCTAACGTCCTAACGTCCTCCACCTCCTCCTGCCACCTTCCTCGTGGAGGCTTCTATTGTTGGCACTGCGGAGTGCCTTAGCTTTGGGCCATCGGGCCAGGCCAGCCTGGCAAGGCAACGTTCCCCCTGTCATGCCCGCAGTCTTGCAGCGAACGTGCCGCTGCGCTGCATTCTTACCATCGTGGGTGCGGTGCAGTTCGTAACGCGACTGCATACGAAGTGAGCCGTAGGAGCTGAGGACGCTCCTGCTTGGGTAGGATCGAAAGCCCATCACGCAGACCTTCGGCCAGCCCTATGGCCGTACGAGCGCGGCGCATCACGGCAGCCAGTGTCGTCATAGTTGTCCTTCGGGTTATTTGCTTGGGGTTGGAGTTTTTTTTTTATCCAGAAACAAAAACACGAGCGCTGAAAATCGACATCAAACGACTTATCGGCTCCTGAGCCGGGTTATCGCTCTTGCCACTCCGGGGCGCGTGAAATCAGCCGAGAAGCGCTAGGGCAAGTGCAACCGCAACCGCAACCGCAACTGTCATCGACTTCTAATCAACCACATAGAGAGGCAACCCCGACACCGTTCGGTGGTATTCTTCTGCCCTGCTAATACCACTCATTGGAGAAGATTCCCCCAATGAGAGATATTTGACGCACTGGGCATCTCATCTTCATCAATCACCCGAAGGGACATGACAAAGAACGAACGGCACGCAAACATGGGCTGCCGATTACGCTTACACCCATGCCGTGTCGCGCTACGCACTCAGATCCCGATTGGGCTCCGCCCTTCCATCCGCCAAAAGACTGTTAAGAATAAAGCTTGACTGCCAGGAGGGGAATCCAAAAAGGCGGGATTGCAAGTGTCTCGCTCAGCAACACTTACCCACCCCCCTGCACTTCTACACCCCTCCCCTGGTCGCGAACGACTTCCAGAAACCCAGGGGCAGGTTTGGGACGGTGGAAACAGTCAGTAGCTCTTTTGCATCCCGACATTTGGCAGAAATCTCGGCACAACTGTCAGTCAAGAGATGCAACGGACGTCATAATCGGAGAGTCAGTTTTACAAGGGACGGCGGGCGCGCCGTTTGGCAGCGAAGGAGCGAAGTCGGTACTCGAGGAAAATTCAAATTCTACCATGCGTGCATGCCTGCGACGCCGAAGAGCCGAGACCGCGAGACTTGACCACGGAGAACAAAGATTGCCCGTGTTTTCTGCGCTGAGGCTGGGATGATCCAAACCACGACAGACGGAAAGGTTATTGTTGCTCTCTTGGCTAGCTGCGGCGGTGCTTTCGTAAACCCACCCACCGTCTGAAGTCCTGGCTGGACGAAAATCATGGATGAGTGACGGCTGGCAACTGAGAACCATCCCATCTCGCCCGCGAGGCGACGTGGGCGAGAGGGCTCAGCATCATGCACCGGCGGCATCTCCAAAGCTTAACGGCACCGCGTCGGCTCAGTCAACCCCTCACCACCGTCCGTCTGCACCGTTCGCTGCCCTGCCCCGTTAAAAATGGCTCCGTCTTGCCAGGGCCCCTGGGCAACCTGACAGCCCGTTAAAGGCGGGACTTGGCTCTGTATACCTTACATACACTAGTATGCACCAGAGACAAGAGACCTTGCCACACCACCGAGAGCCCATGCAGTGACAAGCTCTCGACCAGGTCCAGAAAGGCGGAGGCGGCGACTATTCCTTTCCTTCTCCTTCATCACGCAACCTTGAACATTACAGGAACTGGGCCCAGGGACAGGGGTAGGAAAGGGTGGGTGGGCATGTGGGTGGGTGCCATGCACCCTAAGCAACGCAGCTTGCACTATCTGGGGTCCAATCTCAAGACCGTTTTGGCCGGATTCATTGGATCGTTGCGTTGCGCTCTGCATGTAGCAGCTCCGAGAGGGAGAAAAGCAGAAAAAAAATGTCTGCGAAGAGAGGGCTGCTTACCTACGTGTTTGACTACGGATACCCAGAACGAACATCTTTTGGCACATGGGACGTCCCCATACCCTCCATACCTGTATGTACCCTGTTCCGGCCTGACTGTCGGGGTGTGGGTGGTGTCTCTTCGCAAGCTGCCGCGCGCCTTATATAATTCGATTCAGCCCGTTGCAAATCTCCATTGAGTAGCTTAGATTGCCTTACACATCACAGCACCTTCCAGACACGCAAGACCAAACGCAGACTTATCCCTTCGAGTTTATATATACCCTCTCAATCTTCAATTCATCCAGGACAGGAGTTCCCGAGAACCCCAGGCTACCAGATCAAACGAGCTTTTCAACTGCTCCAATTCACCCACCACCTGCTTTCATATTTACCAACACTTTTCGACTACAACCACAATGGAGCACTCGCTGCCGCTCAACATGCTGGACGACATTGACGCGTTCCTGGAGATGGAGGCCCCTTACGGTTACGAGGGGGAACAGGAGCAGTACCTGGACACGGCCAGCTCGTCCGAGTCAACAAGTCCCATAATGTCCAACGTCAGTAATGCCATTGTTTCCCGGTTGAAAGCGAGTGCGAGGTGACTGACTAGAAGGCGCAGTTTGACATCACATTCGTATCCGACTTCAATGGCACAGAAAACAGCATCTATCCCAGCCCCATGAGCTCGTCGCGCGACACGGCGTCGCCGCAACCTAGCTCGGATCCCTCCCAAGCTGACGCTGGCGCCACCGCGGCCAAGCCGCCCGCCAAGAGGAAGCGGGAGAACAGATACAAGAATGCCCCTCCATCAGTTCTTTCGGTAAGTCGCCCATACAAAAAGAAAGCTTTTCTTCATAGCTCCTCCGACTAACACGTGCCTTTTTTTCTCAGCGACGTCGTGCGCAGAACAGAGCCTCACAACGGGCATACCGCGAGCGCAAGGACCAGCGCATCAAGGACCTCGAGGTGATGCTCTCGGAGCAGAAGCAAAAGAACGACTCGCTCAGCCAAGCCTACTCGGCCCTCCACGCCGAATACCTCAAGCTCCGAGGGACGAGGACGCAGCAACAGCACATGCCCCGACACCACCCCGCCGGGCCGCCGCCAATGGTCTTCGATCCTTCTGCGGCTGCCGCCGTCCACATGGGCATGCCGGGCGGCCACCACCCCGCGGCGATGGATTACGCCGACAACATGTACATGTTTCAGGACATGCAGACTTACACCCTATGAGCGGATCCTGCTCGAACGACGACGACCACCGAGAAAGAGGGGGGGAAACGCAAAGCTACGAGCCGCGCAACCCTTTTTCCTTCTCCTCCCACGTTCCTTCAACTTTTGGGATTGTCAACTAAGGTTCTTCGCCTGGAAAGATTGGGTGCGGCAGCCCGGTAAACATGAAGATCATGCGGAACATGGAAAACGACCGATAGGCTTTGCGGGAAACGGTGGGGTTCAACTGATTTTGTCTTTTTTGCTTCTCTCTTTGGTCTCCCAACTATCCGGGGTCCACGGTCCCAGGCGCGTATAGGTGTTCTTGTTTTCCTTGGCTCTATTATTAGATGGCGAAAATTCGGCTGGCAGGCCTTGGACACCTTGCTTTTTGGTATATCGTTCTATCATTTACTTGTTTTTCTTGTCTTTTTTTACTGGCGTTCCGGACTGGACTGGCCGGGGAAACTGGATTCGGGGACACGGGAGGGGCAAACTCGCCGCGAATCGCACACCACGATGCTGCTGGCTTTTTGGGGGAGGCTTCTTGTTGGTTTCTTTGCTACGCACACTCATTGGGCGGCTCGGTGTGCAAAGAAGGTGAAAGGGTGACCTGGGGATGGCCGGCGTGGGGGGGGCGGAGGGGCAAGGAAGGTTTCAGGGGTTTAGTAAATCCAAGCAACATGAAGACAAATCCCATCCCACAAATCCTTTCAAAGCAAGAAAATCCTCTCTCTCGGTGAATGCCCATTCCTGCTGCCGCTATAGTTTGGGTCTACCTAGGTGAGGTGGCGCGGGATGGGGACCCCGCAACTCAAACAAGCAACTCTTGGCCGGCTAGGCTCCCGCGAGTGGTATAGTTCGTTCCTTCGTTGAAGTCTTTTTTCCTCTCGATAACCTTGTGTGGTTTATAAATATCTCGTTGTCATGACTGAGGCCCGTGAGAAGTATACCGAACAGGGGAGTGGGAGGCAAAAGTGAGAGAGATATTGGGAAGGGATGGCCAGGTAAGATTGGTGAGGAAAAGGATGGCAGGCTTCACCGAGAATGAGGTAGAGCCTGCCGCGTTTCCCCCCTTCCCAACAACCCCTGTCTTGGCACCACTCCGGGAGCAGCCCGGCTTGGTACCCGATCTCAAGGGTTTTGCTGCTAGCCCAAGATGATGGGATCTAACAGGCGGGAGAGGGTCGCTTTTGCCGCGGGAAGATAGAAGGTTTCTCCATCCGGCAACTGGCAACGGCATGGGGAAAAAAAAAAGCTTCTAGCTTGTCAGTTCCTTCTTTCCCTTCTCTTCTTGGGCTTTTTTGTGATGGTGACTCAGCGCCTCACGTCAGCACCCTATCGACCATGTCATCTAGCGCGCGGCCCTCCTTCACCTTTTCCTTCTCTCCCCCCCTTCCAAATTATACCAGGCCCCTGGTCTTTTCATGCTCTTGAGCGGGGACTCTGGAAACCGAATATCTGTATGACTGTGGATCTCCTCGGAAGATGCCTCGAAAGTACGGATATGGATTTTGCAGAAGAAAAAAAAGGTCCGGAGCACGTTCCCGACATGTCAAGAGAAGGAGGAGGGGGGGGGGGGTTCTCCATCAAAACGACCCCTGGCTGGGGCCACATCCGAAGTTGGAGATACGAAAAAGCCCTCTCAGAAATATCAGACAGTGCCGACCTCCCAGGTAGCTTTTTTCTTCTCCAAAGAATGAACAGACGCTCCCGAGCTCTGTGCCATTTTCTGCGTCCTTCTTCCTTTCTTTCCCCTTCCCTGCCTTCTCTCACGCGCACGGCTCACGGAGCAGGGATGGAAGCTCACGTCAAGCTCGGATGTTTGCGGCCGGGGGCCTGGCCTGCGCGGACGGACGGTGGCTGGTGAGTCTGGTTTGTTTCATGAGCCACCCGGGAAAAGCAGACGCGGCAGGCCTCCGCGTGTTCACCTTCGCCACGAACTGACGACAACCGTTCCCTTTCCGTTCCCGCGAGAGAGAGAAATAGAGAGACGAGGAGGAGGGGGACAGAGTTGCCGCGAAGCTTGATTCTGCCTTGTCCGGGGAGGGGACCGCAGTCAATGGGATGGGCCGTTTTTTACTCGCTGACACTGACAGTTTTCGTGATCCCGGCAGTGCTGAGGTGTCGTCTGCCCTTTTTTTCCAGCTTCGAGGCAAGATGAAGGTATGTTTCTTGGTATGGATATCGCAGTTATCTTGTTCTATTTTCTGTTTTTCCCCTTCCTCAACCTTTGACGCTTCAGCAAGTTCAAGTCTACGCACGGAAGCCGTTGGATGGATAAGAATAGGAATGAAGCTTTTTTTAGTCCGTCGGCAGTCTGTGGGCTTGCTTGCCTGGCTGACGAGGCGTTTTCTCCTTCCCCTCTCCCTTGCTTCTCGAAGCACACAGCTTGCGTAACCTTGGCCTTCGATGCTGCAAGATGAAGGGCACTAAGAGGCATTTCTTTTCTTTCCCCATGGTCATGCCGATGGGTATCGCCAGGGGGGTCGACGGACGATTCCCATATCGAAAAGACGCGCCTTGGCAGTTCTCCCATGTTCTTCTGCGGCCTGCATGTTCGCTACGCTCGCATCGATGGGTAATGTAGCTATTTGCTGCAAAGAAAGGTACGTTACATCCCCTCCCTTTTTCTCTCGTCTTTGCAGGAGGTATCTCCGTTCACACACCGTATGATGGTCACTCTCGGCCTCTCGGCATCCAACGGGACTGCTCATGCGGTGACTGGCCGTCGCCAGCGAGACCTGCATGAGTGACGAGATATCCCCGAGGCAAGTAACACCTGCCGGAGATCTATTAGATCTTCTTGGAGGGGGGGCGTGTGCTCTGAGTTCCCTCTGGCTGATGGACCCCTATCTCTTCTCCCAGCATGATGTGGGCGAGCATTGGAAAATTGTTGGCTCAGGGCCTGGAGAGAGAGGATTTCGTCACTCTCTCGCCTAATACAGGTCCATCACATCATGCAGTCTCGGTTAGCTAGCCTCCGCGGAATACGTGTCGTCCGCGGCTTCTCGTCAAATCCAACCAAAGGCACTGGAAGAGAACGCGTTTCCGGCCCGGGAATATATGTACTTCTTGCCGAGAGACAGCGAGAGGGTTCTCTCCGACAGTCTCCTCCGGATTTAGTCCCCCCACCCCTTTTCTTCTCACACACAAGCCTTTTCACGCCAAGGACGCCGCTTGTCGAATCGAGGAAGATGCCAACCACCCCTCCGGGACGGCTCACCGTTTTGGAAAAATGACAACCGTCACACACACACACATACATGAACCGTTTGGCTAGCTTGGGTTCCTAGCGATCCGTTGAAAGCCGAATGCCACCCCGGCGACTGACTGTTCTAGAGAGCGGGATGGGCTTGCCGGCCGGTTCCGAAGCTCCTGGCGCTAGGTTTCGATACTGCTGGCGATTTACCACGGCATCTTTCTTTCCGATCTTCTAGAAGACTTATTTCTTCCAGGACTTGATGTCATCATGCACCCTGTATGTTGCTAGACCAACCCTTCTGTTCGAGATCTAGCGTGGAATTTTTGGTGAGGCTATCGCCGAGGTAACACACCATGGGCTACAGCCGAGCCGATACGTACAACGGCACGATAACTGGGTTATTTCTACGTAAGTATAGGCGTATCGTCGCTGTATTCACGGGGTTTTCGTAATATGTGGCCGAATGTGGCACACGAGATACTTGCGTAGCAGCGCCACGATTTAAGATGCCCCCCTATCTGACAGCTACCTTTCCCGCTGGTATTGGTCTTGATGAGATATCAGGTTTTATATCGGTTGGAATAAATAGTAGATCAATTCTGACCTGTCTTTCCCATTGGTGATTTCAGTCGATGAAATTCGACTGAGAAGCGGGTCGAGAGGCCTGACCAAACATGATCTGGTGATCTTGCCGTAGAAAGCTTACCGCGTGACTGTTCGACCACTATCAGTAGACTATGACACTACCAAATGTGTTCGGTTCATTTCGTTTCTTTTTGTAAATCTGTATGTCTCTGTATTCGTTTTAGCCATGATATCCGGTCCAGCCGAGGAGTCGACGTACTCGCCGCCTCAACGACAACGAGCCGCCAGGTTCAGTAGTGCGAGTCTTGTTATGTTGCTTCCATGGATGGTTCATCGTTTAAACCGAGACGCGGCGTACTTCTCGCCCATCTATCACGCCGCCTGCCTCTTGACATTTTGTACCGAGGGAACTAGGCCGGAAGAGTTGAGCCTTTCGGATGAGCTTCTGGCCTCCATCGCCGAGCCCTTTTGACTGACTTTAGAATCGCACGTAGCCATGCTTCGATGCCTTCACCGCAACCACCCTCTGCATGCGTGGGTGGTTTGCGACTCTCAAAGTTCAGAAATGGGGTCATCTTTCCTCACGATTTGTGTGAATTCTTCTATATTTTCTTAAGAGGTCGCATCAGCCACGATGTCTGTGTCAATCATATGTAGCACGGCACAACATCCGTATAGGTGGTCGTCAGGATGAAGAATGATGGCTTGATGTATTCGGAGGGGCCGGGGATAAGCCAGCCCCTTATATAGTATGTACAGGCGTTGGTGGCGTCTGGGAGCATCGTACAGCTGCGCGGCATCATGTGCGGTGAAGGTTCTGTTATCGGTGCCAACCATCCCCATTGTCTACTGAAATAGCTGTGCTCTACATGAAAGCCAAGTGGGCATCTTCCTTCCGTTGACGGAATGTCCCGTCACGTAGGGACGCGAGAGAGGTCATCACAGGTCGCACTCAATTTGCCTGAACCCCCCAAATGCTCTTGGGGCTGTTGTTGTCCCAGATCCTGGCCTAATTTGTATAGTCACGCGGCATACGCTGAAGTCTACACTGTGGCTAAGAGAGCCGGCCGGCTGTGTCGATAAACCGACGACGACGTATCCCGCTCGTCGACGAAGTTGGCCTAGCATGGACACTTTGAAAGACCGGCGTGGTCATTGCGAGGACGACTCGTTCTCCTGCGTTACATGACCACGTGAATTAATAAGGTCTGATGTGGCAGCTTGCTGTGTTGAGATTGACGTCAGAAAAGCCTCGTCGCCCGCGAATGACCCAAGCCCAGATATTATTTCCACGCTTTTGGGGCGTTTTATAGACAAGCCATGAATAAGGTGTTCAATTCGAGGCAGCAGAGGACAACAAGTCCATGAAAGTTATCGTAGTCATCCTACCTCGACTTGAGGCATGACAGCCTAGTAATCGCTTCTGTGCATTATGCTGCAAGTAAAGAACACGGTGTCCAGATGGCGAAAGGCAAGCGGGAGTGCTTTGGTGCTTAAAACAGCAGTTGGACGAGCTACGAATTAGACTCATCGCCGTTACGCCATTATTGTGCAAGATGTTGTTGAGCCTACCAGGCAGATGGCTGGGGTTGGCGAGGATAGTATTATCAACTCGAGCTCATGGGACACGCGAGAAAGTTCTAGAAATGAACGATGTCGTCGTCAAAGTGCTCGTTACGCAAGACTGGTCCGAGGTTGCGAATCCTCGGCGTTCCGCCCAGTGCTCGGTCTCAAGCTTTCGGCACGCTGTCAATCGAAGTCTCGATGACCCAGATGCCAACTGGAGATGTTGCGACGTGGTCGGTGCTATTCTTGGGACAACTTATTTCCTCGTGGCGGTATGTCCTGCTCCAGGGAGGATGTTGACTCACCCCCGAACCGAGCACTGACGAATCCAGACTGTTCGATGCGAGGAAGGGGGGAGATGAAGTTGACAAAGTGGTCACGGGACCCGTGGGGAAGCCGAGGCTCCGCCTACTCGCCCACTCCGCGTTTGTTGAGATTGTGACCCGCTGTCCGTAAAGCAATTCACGAGTGACGAACCCCTGAAAATCCGACTCCGCGGCCCAGCTTTTCGGGGCCCAAATCTTGGAAACGAGATGCCGCAATTGCTGGCGTGACCTCGAGTCCACATTTCGGTAATGGCATCCTCAGCCCCCGCCGGAACACTCTGCGGCGTGGATGGAAAATAGGACGGCAGATCGGGCCCGGATACAGCCTACATCTCCGAGACTAAGTTCAGTATACACCCGGGACGAGGTTGGAGTTGACGGGCCGGCGCAGCAACGGACGAATGAGAAACACGTCAAGGGCGCTCAAATCAAGCCAGAAGCTGCATAGTTGATCAGAGGAGTGCACAGACAAGCGGGGATCTGGCGGAGCGAGTCAGGGTCTAACGAGAACAAGCTACGCCAGCTAACGGCGTAGTGGAGGTGACGGCTCCTCAAGAACCTCTCCGATCTCCGTGCCGCATCGACGCGGCGGCAGGGAAGTGGGTGAGGTGGCCAAACTACCCCGATCACCTCCGGTGACTGCGAGAGAAGCTGTAGCTGAGGTGCCAGCAAAGCAGTTGGAGCTGGAGCCGAGGCGGTTGCGTTGCGCATTCGGAGAGCATGCAGGCAGCAGAGAGAGGCGAAGTCGGCTTTCCAGCAAGCTCCAGAAAGCTCACCCGATCAAGTGGAGTGGGCCCATTGGTCAATTGACATCCTTGGCACGTTCAGGGGTTCTCGAGGCGGTCGCGCAGGATTGAAACGAGAGGATCCACGGGCGATTCTCCGGTAGTTGCGGCAACATTCCAGACTCGTTAGCAGATAACGAAGATGGGAATGTGCGGATCCAGATATCGAGTGCGAGTGGCAGCTGACGATGCGAGACCCATTGAGAGAGACCCCATTGAACCCATCGGAAAGACTGAGGCTGCTGCTGTTGCTGCTGCCCCGGAAGTAGATCGGACGTGGACGGCGAGTTATGCCGTGGGTACTCACCCAAGAAGTGAACACGGGGCTTGCTGGGAGGCACCGCCGGCAGTCGCCGAGTCTGAAGCATGATCATGCGTCGCCAGCCGCGATGGAGTCATCGGGATCCATACGGATATGATACCCAGACACACGGCCAAAACGAAAGCCACAGCCGTCAGCGGGCCTTCCGACGTCGGACAGCTGCCTTACGATGGCACAAACCGAATTGGATTACATAGCAACCTGCAAGATGACGGGCTGCGTTCCCGTGGCATTCATCTCGACAAGGAAGGGTGGAAATTGTTTGAGTCAAAACAGCAAGAATCGTTTGTTTGTACGACGAAAAAAGGAACACGCTGGGATGAGACGACACTGGCGATGGGCAGTTGCGGCGCCGAAATGGCTCGATGGGCAGGGGTCCCGGGGTACCGGCGGCGTGCTGCTCCGGTACTTGGACGGCCGCTGCGCCATGGTGGCTAGCGCCATGTACTGCGCTAGCGACGGTTGGTACACTGGTATCCACTACCCCGCAATGTGGCCACACGTCCCAGCGCGCAGCTGGTACCTGAGACCCCGGATCCGAGTGGACCCTTTGCGTCACCGTGCTCGCGTGGTCAGGGACTCACACACTGCAGCTCGGAAGACGGGAGGAAAGAGTAGGTAGGTACGCAGCAGAGGATCGAGGATGAGGAAAGTTGCAGCGACAGCCACATCTCACAGTACGTCTACGAGGGACGGGAGGTTTGAGGTCGGGGCGATGTACGGTGCGGGGAGGGCGAGAGACTCCCGTAAGGAAGACAAAGGAAGCAGGGGGAGGAGCAAACAGTTCGACGGAGGTTGGTAGGTATTAGGTAGGTAGTATTACACTAGGTACAGTGTATGGCATGGAAGCAGAGAAAGCAACGCACCAGAGAATGGCATAACGAAGGTTTGGTCTGGCGTCAGTCCACGCCCGTCTCCACCACCACTAAACCACGGCGAGTTCACAGCTTCCACGCCGGCCGTCCCCCCGTCACAGTCCCCCGTCTCCGTGTGGGCTGGACGTGGTGGGCTCCGTGTCCAATGCCCCTTCCCTTGCAAGCTTGCAGCGCCCCCCCTCTGCAGCAAGTCACGCGATCCAGCATCTCACACCAACAACCTAGACCAAGGTACCCAGCCTTTCCGGACCTGCGAGATGTTCCCCCTTGCTCTGCCCTCCATTGGGCAAGCTGTCTGATGATCGCGTGATCTGATAGGCTGTATTCTCTTGAGCCTTCGTCCTTTAAAAGCATCCTGCGTAGCTCTCCTCGTCTACATAATCCTCCCCTCTCACTCCTCCTCGCATCATCACCTTTCCAAGCTCATCACCAATTCATCGACACAGCTCTTCCATCACAATCTCATCTGGCGAGCACTTGACGACCTTCACTACGACGTTCAATTCAGCCAGTCGACCTGTTACTATCCCGTCTCCTTTACTCTCGCACGACCACTTCCTCCCGCAAAACCAAGTCCATCAAGAGTACGTTGTCCCCCTCCTCCTACGCCAAAGCTCTGGCTGCCCCGCACTACAAACCCCCATCCCCGTGACGTTCTCCCCCGTCACTTCCGTCTCCTCTATCCACCTCATCCTCAATATTGTCTATCGTCGTCCAACATCATCATGATCTATCATCAAGTTGCCTCTTTTGTCTTGTTGAATGGTTGGTGGCATCATCTAAGACTTTTCCACTAACACCGCACCGCAGTGACTCGCTCCCACAAGTACAACGACCGTGACCACGCCGCCATCGCTGACGGCACTGCTACCGCCCAGGAGCATCTGCCTCGCTATTTCGCGAAGCATGGTCACGAGGGTGTCGACCCCAAGAAGGTCAAGAAGAACGGTGGTGGTAGAAGTAACTGGTATGTTCGGACCTCTCGCTGCTATGCTTTACCCCACCCCACTTACACGCGCCCCCCCCTCCTTGGCAATGTCACTGTTCCAGAGACAACGGACCGCCACTTTACCTAATGTCCCTCTCCTGTGTTCCCAATTCCTCAATTCCTAAGGCCAATTGCTGACATGTGTTAATTAGGGGCAACGCTGGCGAGGAAGTCGTCGACGAGGACTTCCGCTTCACCAACGCCCGTCGTCGCACCAACAGCAGCGGCTATGCCGACAACCTCCAGGCCTTTAAGACCAAGTTCGACGTTAACGAGCCTGAGCCCGTCTTCGAGGAGTCCCTCCACGGCCCGACTGAGGACGACGGCGAGGAGCTTACCAAGACCGAGACCTCCGAGAGCGGTCGTTCTTCCTCCTACGGTGACGAGAAGATCACCAAGCACTAATTAATGGGACGATGAGATGAATGTCTCGCCATATTCGTGCTGCACGACCTCTCATATCGCTGTTCGAGGCAGTCATGTTTTCATCACCCTTTTTCGTCAACCTTGGTCTCTCCCGGAAATTTGTAACCAACACACAATACTATGACACAACACACGCGAATGTTTTTAGCATGGGAGGATGAGATTATTGCTCGGGGGTTTTACTTGAACGGATTCGGCGACACATGCGGGCTTTACTTTGGAGAGACTGGACGAGGGCGAGGGCAAACGGGTGCCCTTGCTCGTGCTTGACTGCCTCGGCGGCGGATGATGGGATGCATCACGAAGATTTATGACCTTGCGACGAATAGTGTCGCTCTTGTACTATTACAAACGGCCAATGATCTTAATGATAGATCCATGCCTTGTATCACTTGATTGCTTCGACCCGACTTATGTGCTGTTCTCTTTCGGACGCTCCTTCCCCAGGCCGGCGTCCTATGCTCCGTATCCAAACGACCCCAACCCATGCGAGATTGCCCGGCTAAGGTTTCCGGTACGACGGGGACCATAGCTTCACTTCCACAACGAGCTCCCCCATGAACTAGATCTAGCTTGAGCAGCATGACTTTGTGCCCCTCAGGAAAGCAAGCAATGACTTTTGGACAAGTACAGCGATGGCTAGGTATAGATAGCTGCAGACCGTTACTGCGAACAAGATACTAGCAAGCATGAATTTGACTCTGCGAACAAAGATGCGCCTATCCCCACACGTCCTCATCTGGCACTCCGTTCCTTTCCCCCTCGTCTTGACCCCTCATGGAAGAGCAGCATTTCACCCTTGACGAAACAAAGCTGCAACCCCCGCTTTTGGCTCGACTGACTGGCCTCACCATTCGACCCCAAGCACACAAAGCCGCTCGACAAACGGGGACTAGCCGAAAATCAAGGTGAAACGGGCGTACATCATCTGTTCTTCAATCATTCGAAGTCCAACGGTCTCCATTCCCACGAGTTCCGTCCAGGAAGCGGACGAAGACGGGTACGAGGGGTTGGTGGCCGAAGACGCCGAGTCGGCGGCAGTTGAGGGGAAGAAGAGCTCGCTGCAGGCCTGCTCGCTCCAGACAAGCTTCCCCTGTGCGATACATCCCGTCTCGTCTGCCAGGACACCCATGACACGAGGGTTAAGTACGAGCTCCTTTTTCTTCATGCAGTTCTTGCACGTCGCAGACGGGTGGTTTGCATATAAGGGGACGCCGCAGCTGGATGGAGTTGTGTCAGCGAATGCCCCCCGGCCTGCCAGCATGGGAGGCAATACGAGGAGTAACGGTGCTACTTACCATTCAATGCAGCAGAGCATCTTCCTTCGATGAAGTCCGAGTAAGTCCATACCGAGAATGATCAGGCTCAGCTTGCCGGTAAAGTCAGTCGCTGGGTCGGTGCGGGCAAAGTCGTCCACTTCGGCAAGAGTGAACAGCGGGCGGAGGGGGCCATGAACGGCCTCTTGTGCATTCCAGACATCTTTCGGGAAAGGTATATATATGCTCTCCTTCTTGGCCGTATCCTTCACCCAGTTGCGGAGCCAATCGGCATCTGTGAAGTCTGGGTCAACGTCCACGAGGGTATTATAGCTGAGCCCAATGCCGGCGGGAGATGAGGTCGGTGTTGGCTGCCTTGGAGCGATGAACTTCGGGCTCGTCAGCAAAAGAATGGTACCGTTAGGCCTCCATAAACTGGCCGAGTTTGCCTTGTCTTCCCAAAGTGTTAGCACGCAGGTGGCTGTGTCATCCCAGACTGTGACCTCAACCAGCTCCGCCTCCCTTGTGTGATCGTGGACCATTATACGCTTGCGAGAGCCAATGCTCTTGACGCAGACGAGAATGCGGGACCCGCGAGTATCGTGGCCTGTCTTGAGATACTGACCCAACGTCATTAGACCTGGGAGTGGCTTCGGATTGGGACCATTCGACTCGTATTCTAGGGGTACTCGGCATTGGCTCTGCGCATCAGGAGTCTCCGGTACGAACTGGATGAACTGCTTCGTGCCCACATCTATTGGGTTGACGGGCGTGTACAATGACACAAACGGAATTCCCCCTTGCTGCGAATTGGACGCGGCACCTGTCCAGCTTGCCCAAACAGTAACGAGTTGTCCAATGATCAAATGGGAGACTGGTATACCGATCGGCACGAGTTTCACCTGTCAACGGAAGTCAGTTTCCGAGCGTCTCATTTTCTGGACACTTAATGGAGCGAACGAACCGAGATGGCGCCAGTATCGTCCTTGACAATGAGTTGGTGTGCGGGCCTGCTGTATATGTTCTTCGAATCCAGGAAGGCGGCGGAGTAGTTCACTATCCTCCCATTGAAGCGTATGAGTCCTGGCCCGGGCTCGATGTGGGCGATGCAGACCTCCCGGTATTCCTCGAGCGGCGTCCATGGGCGGTCCAAGGGATTGTTCCTGGCCTCTACCTCTTTCTTGGTGAAACCGTCATCCTGGAGGTGTTTACTGGATGCAGATGCTTTTCTTGGCGACTGCAGTAGCTCCTTCTTGTAGAAGGCCTGTATAGAAAGACCTGACATTGCGGTCCAGACAGCTCGGCAAGCCCTCCGTCAATGTGCACTGAACTGAGGCAAGAGAAGTCCCGGTGCAAGCAACGGTTGTTTCTGGGGATTGGTTGTGAGTTTGGACTTGCTTCGCCTTGTGAAAGGTCCAAGAAAGGGGAAAGACTTCTCTTGTCAATGACCGAACGGGAGGAAGTTAGGGACGTAAAGAGATTGTCAGAGGGAAAGAGCAAAGAAAGTATCACCATCCACCACTGCACCTTCTATTTCAAGCAACTGCACCTTCCTCAGCCAATAACAACCAATCACAAGAACCTTAACCCAGAATTCTTGTACTTGGTACCATAAGTAGGTACCTACCTACTGGGCAGTCGGGCTTGCGAACTTCGGACTGCTCCCACTGATTGCAGATCGGGACAAGGAGGTGTGGGACAATGCATGAGAGAGAGGAGCAAGCAAATCTGGGGTATGAAAATCTCTCAGTAACTGAGCTTTATGGACACACAGAAACATCATTGGGAATATTGGAAGTTCAGTCTAGGGGTTTCCTCCAAGAAAACACCTTCCAAAGCACCGGCCTGAAGCCATTCTTGTGGATGACCAAAATCTTCAGGGCAGGAGGAACACGCAGTGCAGACGTCACGTTCCCGTGAGGATGACACAGAGTCTTTCAAGAAGAAACATACATAAACGATAAACATGGATTGGTTATTTTGCAATTCAGAGCCATACCAACTCCTTGTGTGAATACATGTGCTTTAGTTAGGTATTTGGGCGCATCGTCCCCCTTGAAAAATAGACTCTTGGTACAGTCGTGTCCCGGCATGATGACTTCAACCATCCTTGCTAGCTAGAAAATACTTACACGGACAGATGAGAAAGAAAATCGGAAGGAATTCCATTGACAACGCCGAACGCCAATTTGACCGCTCTATCCCATTTTTCGCCAGAAGACGCGCATATTCGAGGTTCATCATGAAAGACGCCAGAGAGGCCGTGGTGCCAATGGCACTGAATCTCCAGTCATGTGGCCGATAGGCTCTCCGAGACTGTGTAACGTTATGTACAGATGCCGACAAGATTTTTGTTTCGTGTGGTTCTTGGTCGTGCCTCGGTCGCTTCAGGGCGCGGACTGCTTCCGCCCAGGCCCGCCATGGTCCGACACCGCACTGGGAACATGCGAGATCGAGAACGATCTGTGACTTTGTGCTGCGATGCTGCTCTTGGCGCTTCCAGCCTCGAGGTCTTGCATCGCGTAAAGGCTCGAAGAGTCATGGGTCTCCAGCGCAAAATCTTTGGTGCATACGATGGCTTTCGAGTTGCGCATAGCGGCTTGAAGCTCCGTGGTTGATGACAGGGCGTTGGGGCCACGGGACATGCGATTATTGCTTCGGCTATTGTCGTTACCGCTCGAAGGATCTCCCGAGTGTTTGTGGGAATCAGAGCGCCTCGTGAGCATGCCGAAAAGCTTGGGGAAGCTCTTGATGAGGATGAGGCGGATGGCCGGGAGACAGCAGCAGATGATTCCAGTTGGCACCTCCAGAGTCGTCCAGAAAGCCATATCGAACTGGTCCCACGTAGGGTTGATGGACTTTGCAAACATTACCAGCGAACGCAACCGCAGAATGCTGACAATAGTCACGCTGCGCAGTGTTAGAACCTGATCACCTCTGGGAAGAATGGGTAGACTTACAAGGTACCGACACAGAACATCATTCCCACCGCTAGCTTCTTCCACCAGTGCAGGTTGAGAGTCCGAATCCTGGATAGAGGCAGGTAGAGCATCCAAAGATCCAGAAGGATACTAATGGCAGCGTTGACCCACGCAACGGCGTTGATATTAATACATGTCCCCTGCTGCGCGCCATCCCACTTCTTCCAGTAGAAGTCAATTGGGGTACATTGGAAGATTCCGACGATGATGAACACAAATGTGTTGACGGCATTGAATGCAACAGTCCCCCATAGCTGATGGGTCAAGCCGGCGCGATCGAAGATGCGCATGTAGAAGAATAAGATGGCCATCTTCACCAGACCCATCTGTAGGAAGTATAGTGGCTCTAAGAGGTAGAACCAGAAGCCGAAATGTTCGATTTGGCTCGATGTCAGGGTCCAGATGTCTTTACCCAAGCCCGCCGGGATGAGCCCAGCAATGTTGATAACGAATGAAGGTAGGACTGCAAGGAAGGCAAGAAAGGTGAACAAGTCGTCCAAGCCAAGTTGCGCCGACGAAAAGAATTTGTACGTCAGTCGAGCGAAAACGGTGGCGATCATGAACCCCAATAACACCCAAGTTAACCGTGCATAATCGCCGCTGTGATCTCTTATGGGTCGATCGCACGTCGTCTCGAAGACATTCTTAGCATCTGAAGATGGTCAGTCATGGTATCTGGCCATCGACGACGCTACGGCTACTAACGAAGGGTATCTTTGATCGGGCATGATGCTACGATGCAGCTCTCGGTTGTCGTTTCGAATTTCGAGTCGTTGCAGATACAAGCTGCATCAGTCAAGCCGCATGTCGACTCCTTGATGGCAGACAGGATGCAAGTGACCTATACAAATGAGCAAGACGTCATTGATGCCGTTTGGGATCAATAAGACTGACGGAACACGCGGGAAGCTGGCTCACGGCATCCATGATACTGCCTACTTTCTGAGCTTCGGCAAAGGATACCGTGGCGGCCAGAAGGCCGCACAGTAGGACAGTAGATGTCACTGGCGACTTCATGATGCTGTAGTTTGGTGAGTTTCCGAGTTTTGCCCAGCCTAGTACAGCACTGCTGCGGGTGGAGGGAGAATCTCAGAAACCTGTGTAACTTGGATCGTATGCTTTTTCAAGAAGGCAGTGGTACCATCGTCGAGGACCGTTGATCTTGCAGCCTTTCTTAACCGTCACAAAACGTCAACACAAATGAAAACAAGGGGGCCCGCGGTCGAGGCTGTAGCAGCCACACTTAAAGACAGGCGTGAGGCCCTCGACGAGTCGCGGCATGGCCTGCATTCAGTGAAGAAAGGGGTGAATCCATGTGCCGCATGCGATAGTTCAGCCAAGGAAGACGCCACAACCAAGAGCTTTAGGCGCGGCCGACTTCCAGGCCCCTCACGTGGTGGATGCTGGGTGGAAAACCGACGATCAACGCTGGAGTGCGACCAGAGAGCACTCGAGTCCCTGCTTCCGGTAAGCCCGGTGACAGCCATTTGCTCCGTGGACTCCATAGCGCAGACTGGCTTGACTGGGTTGAGGCACGGGTGGTGCACCGGCTCAAATAGCGAGGTGTAGTGGGAGCACTAATAAGAAGGAGATGTCTCGTCTCCCTGGATCGCTCTAGACCGAGGGTCGCATTCCGGAGCCTACCCGTCTCATACGTTCCTTCAGAAATGTACGAGCGCCGGATTAGGAAAGTTGCTCGGCGACAACTCCTGGAAGCTGAGCTCCTTGACAGTGGTGCTATTGGCTTTGGTCAATAAGGGACGGAAAGACGTGAAATGATGAGCCGATGACTTGATAGTTTCCCACGGCGGAAATGCAATCTTTCTTCACTGAAATACAGTTTCCTTCTACGAGAGATGCTTACGAGAGCAACTACCGATCTTCTCGACGCGGAGAAGGTCAAGATGGCTCCAAAGCCATGTGGAACCGACTACCGGTTCGAGTCATCTCATGTCGGCATCTCGGCGGTTCCAGACGACAAAGAAAACTCGTGTTTATCGCGCAAGCGAATGTAATCGTAAGACGTCTACCTCTTGTGTCTGTACGTCATCAAAGGGGACCTGCTCCTGAGATCTTGACAAAAAGGGGGAAATCTAGGCGAGGGAGCAAAATCGTTGTCAGTGAACGGCAGACCCTCTGCCCGGGAGGTTCTGTCGTCCCATCGTCGACTGCTGCCAAGGTTGTCTCCCGTAGTTTGCTCTCACGAGTCCTGGCACACACACCACACACACACGCACACTTACACATGGCAGCCAGGTACTTCTCACCAAAAGAAAGTCTCCGCTAACGATTTTTAGATGCAGCGCAGGAAGGATCCCCTCCCCGCCCAGACAGATGATCGGCCTCCGGTGGCCCAAGCTCGAGGAACTATCTCGCACGAGCCTCATATTCTTGTATCAAGCTTATGCTCTTATCAATACAGTACGTACCGTCACATACGCCAAGGTCCCAAAATTCTGAACTACGGGTCGCGCCGCCGCATCGCGAGCAGCAGTATTGATTGATGTCAACGGGCCGAATCACCACGCGCCACCTACTTAGCTCTTCAAGAACCTCGCCCAAAAATCTTTCTGCAGGAAACGCAGCTGGAATACTTGACACTCGAATAAAGTACCGAGGAACCCCGAATCTCGCGCCCAATTGCACACAATGTCGGCGCTGAACGCCTTTCACGAGTCTCTCCCATGTACGTGTCGAACCCTCCTTCTCCGATGCCTGGCATCAGCTAACCCGACGCCCGCAGACATTGACGACGAACCCACACAAGTCGAGCGAGAGGCTGCCGAGGCTTTGATCCGAGCCGAGTTAGCGACCTCCTCCCCGGCACCTGCGCCAGCGTACAAAGAGCCGTCCTTCTCCCAACTTTTCGAACAAGAACTCGAGCGCGTTGCCTCGAAACAGCCTCTCAGGGTCATCGATCTTGAACGTTATCAAACACAAGAACCCTTCCCAGACTCTGGACAACCGTCCACGGCAGATGACCGTGAGCGTCTAGCGGATTCGCTCCGCAAGGCGTACACGTCCTATGCCTACCTGGATGCCCGAGCTCAGAACCTCACCCTGTTAGACAAATGGGGCAAGAACGCCTGGCTGATCGGTAACTGGGGTCTCGAAAATGAACTCAAGGCCCTCGAGCGAGACCTGTCCGAGACGAAGCGTCAGATTGATATCCTGACTGTCGCTCGGAGACAGCAACAAGAAGAGGTGGCAGCTGAGATCAAGGGACTAGAGGAGAATTGGAAGAAGGGCGTTGGAAGGACGTTGGAGACGGAGATTGCCGTCGAGCAACTCAGGAGAGAAGTTCTGGAAGAGATGAGAGCCAGAGGGGGTTGAATATTCCCCTAGTCTAGGACGCCCTGGCCGGCGCTAGCCCTGCCATCTTCATGATTAACGCTACTGTTGTCCGGTTTGTAATGATAGACTCGCGCACAGAAATGATACCACTACCCGATCACGGGGAGTTTGACAGACTCGAATAACATGCTCTTTCCTAACAGGTATCTGGACAACTAACCGCGTGTCTTAGGAAGCGAAGGTAAGGGGTCCCATTAACGCCGTCGTGAACCTCACGTTTATTCTCAACCTTACCGAAGCCGCCACCATCCATTCTTCGACGAAATGCAAACATAAGTTACCCAGTGCAACAGTTCAAACCGCCTGAAGCGGATCCATCTCCTCAACACCGGTCTTCACCTCCTTATACTTGGTCCGCCTCATGATGCCCTCGACGGGACCAAGGAGCCTCTGGAAAGCTGACTTGCCGAGACTAGCGACTTTGACATCCGACGCGGCGACCACACTAGCGGCACGCGGAGCGTCGTTCAGAAGTGCAAGCTCACCGAAGAAATCTCCCTTACTGTAATGCTTGACGGTCTCCTTGCTATCCCCCTTGAACGCATCGGCCTCGCCACTCTCGAGCAGGTAAAACGCGTGGCCCGGGTCGCCCTCCTTAATGATCGTTTCTCCCGGGGTGTATTTCTGGGTTTCCAGCGCGTCGGCAATTTTGGATCGCTCATACGGCGTGAGGCTCTGCAACAGCGGCACTTCCTCGAGGAAACTCTCGTACATGCGTCGGCGGGCAAAAGTCGTATTCATGAGAATACGGCGGAATGTAAGCCGGTCGAGAGCCCAGAGATTGCAACCGGGCTCGGCAGAGATGACGGTCGCAGCTCTGGGAGCGTTGTACATCAGAGCAAGCTCACCAAACGAACCTCCTGCCTGGATAGTTCCGACTTTCTGGCCCATGCCTTCCGGACCAGGCTGCAAAGTTCCACTGCTGTTGACGTAGACGTCAAAAGACCCCTTCTCAACCACGTAGAAGTAGTCGCCGGCGTCGCCTTGGCTAATAACCTGTCGTATGACGTTAGACATCCGCCTGTGCAACAGAACAAAGGAACACGACTGCTTACCTTGATATCCTTGGCCGGGATGGGTTTCTCAATCAGAGCGCCCAGGATTTGAGCACTCTGCTCGTCATCCAAGTGACTGAACAAAAAGTTCCCTCCAATAGCAGTCTGCAGTCTATCCAGCTGCTCCTTGTTCTTCTCGTGGACAGGAGGCGACCAGTTGTCGTAGGTATCAGCACTGGGCTTAAGCGACTCGGCAGATACCGAAGTGCGACGACCAAAGTTGTACTGGGCTGGGTAGCTCTCGGGGTTCGGGGGGCTTCTGAGTGCAGATGGAGGGGCGTCATCTGCGCCGTCGCCGCCAAACGGGCCACTGAACGTCGTTCCGGTAGTCATGCCGAAGTTTGGTGATGTAGGGGATGTGACGGTATCATTCTCCTCCTCTTCGATAACGCGATGAATGGCGTTGCCCCCGGAGGACGCACCGTCGTTGGCGCCTCCGAAAGGGTTGGCATTTGCACCGAAGGGGCTCTTGAACATGTCGGGCAACTTATACGGTATGTTCGCTACGTGTGTTTTCGCGGTGGCTCAGGGGCGTCTCGTGCGAGGTGTCGTGGATGGATGGATGTGCCGGCGAGGAGCTCGAGGGAGAATGGCTCTATGTAAATGATAGACAACTTTGATGCCTGGTCAGCATGAGAAAGGAATGATGTATGGTTGTCCCGTCCGTCCTCTGGATCCTGGGGTGTGGACAAAGAATGTTGCGAAATTGGTGGGGTTGTTGGGCCGGCGCAGGTGTGGCATCAGCGTGTCTGCCAGAATGCCACTGCTCCTCTTTGGTCTCAGGCTCCAGTAACCACGCAGATCATGACTCCCCGGCCACTGGGCCACGGGAGGGGAGTGGGGGGGGGGGGGGGGGGGGGGGGGGAATATGCTTGCGCAGATAGGTCAAAAGGGACAATTGGCTGCGTATCGTGTTACACAGTACAGTGGCGAGATGCCCAGATGCGAGGCCATGCGAAAGATATGAGGACCAACACGCCGCAGGGAAGACAGGAAACAGGGGCAGAGATGTGAAGGCAGCAGCGGAGCAGCGGCACCGCAGTGCCATGCAGGTCGCCAAAGCAGACAGATGGAAAAACGAGGGTCGATATATTGAGTGTGCTGGGCGTTCGTGATGCTGGGAGGCAGCTAGACTTACCAGAGGAGCAGCGGACTGAGCTAGCTAGCGGGAGACGATTAGGTGCGGCGCAAGCTCAACGCCGTCACTGAATTCGCCTACTACTATTGTATTGAGTAGCCGCTGTCGACCAGGCCGGGTATAGGAGATGGAGAGTGCCGAACAAGACGAGGGCCTAAGGAGGAAACGAGATGGTAAATGATCAGTCAAGACTGGAGGATAGGAGAGACCAAGAAGAGAGGGAGCGAAGGGAGGAAATGGTCACGTCGTGGGCCCAGCGAGATAGTTACCTAGGTAAGTAGGTAAATGCGTAGGTAAGGTAGGTAGGTAGGTATTGTGTAGGTAAGGTAGTTCAGATGGGGGGATGCGGCTAGTAATACCTTATGTAAAGTACCGAAGGCCGGGGAAGAGAGGGGTGTGGCAAGTGACCGCTCTCTGCTTCTGGGTCTGGTACGGTCCGTCCGGGTGCGAGATGAAACGAGACCACGGAGATGACTCTGTTGCCAGTCCGTTTTGAATGATATATGTGAGAGTGGGAGGAACGGGGAAGGAGAAGAGAAGTGACGAGCAGACGGGTGGGAGCACGAGATAGATGGGGGAGTGCAAGAAGCGGAAGGCCAAGGGAAGGGAAGCTTTTTGGGTTCCGGTTTAGGGACTGCACTGGAACGGGGGGAGGTGGGGGGTGTTAAGAGCAATAGAGGAGAGGTACGGAGAGCCTTGACGCATCGCTGCTTCCAGTCAAACCAGCACAGCAGAAAAAAAAAACAGAGCAAGCAGAGAAAGAAGCGGAAGGTGCTCCTTTCCACCCCTTCCCCTCCCCTACCCCTCCACTCTCCTTCCACTCTCCTTCCACGTCTCTGCTGCAGCAATAGCAGCAGCAGCCAGACACAAGGTGACGGTAGTGGCCCTAGCTTTTGAGGGGCCTTGCTGCCCCGGCCGGCCACTCACGGGCGTCGAACAGTTCTAGAAGGCGCACAGATCATTTGGTGGTCTTCTGCTGCTTCCCTTCCCTGCAGCCCGAAGTGTCCGGGCTTCAGCTTCCAAGCCGCTTCGGTTGCGATTCTGTGCAGCTACCGCAGCGCCTCTGAATGGACACCCTGGGTCCCTGGTTTCGGTCATGTCATCATGGGTGAGGGCCTCCCGTGGAATTTCAGGGCGCTTTCAGTGGGCCTTCCCCGTCTGCCCGCAATTGCCCCTCACTAAAACTCGGCTGTCAGTGGCTCGTTCGTTCGATAGCCCGCTGATCAGAGTCGGTACGACCATTAGGGTGCAGCCAAGGCGTGACCGATCCCATTCCCAGCACCTGTTAGTCAGGACTCAGAATACCCGCAGGCTGCTCAGCTTTCACTGAGCTACTGCCTCTTACACTAGCATCGTTTTCCCATCCTGCCTGCACCACCCAAACCCCCATGCCTGGGAGTCGTCTTTGAAGAGTTCATGCATATCCGTAATGTTGTTCAATACGTGCTGGCCTGACTTCCGAGGTCTCACTTTTCAATTATCATTCCTAGGCCTGGCGGTCCCCATTACCTGGAGATACAGCCAAGTTACCCTTTCCTGGGCTCTCTCCCCTGTCTTCATCCAGCCTTGGTGCCATGTTTTCATAGGTGTGGCTTGGGAATATGTTGCGCATGCATCCTCTCGTCCCGTTTGGTTCCCCTGCTTTCGTCAAGCGAAAAACCTAGACACATTCTTCTCTCAGTGTACTAAAACGTCTACTTCTGCTAGGTCATTGTCGTCATTGTTGACAGCAGCAATCAACGTGCATCTGAGACGTAAGCGTTTGATGCTGCGTGCCTTGCTTGACATTACTTTGGAGCGGAGTCTCCCCAGAGCTACACGGAGACAGCATAGTGCTCTCTGAATGACCCCGTTATATTTTAAATGAGTATTGTTTTACCGGGATTCATTTGGAATAAGCATTATTTCCCGGCATAAGAAAGGGACTCCATTTACCTGCTTAGTGGTCTGTAGCATTTCCCGAATCAGCGGAAGACAGCAGTAGGTTATATACGATTTTTCTCCACGATGTCGGTATGTCCGATATGGTGTAGTGGCCAATATGATGCCCTCTCATCTCAGATGACAGGCTAGGCATAGCCCCGAGTTCGATTCTCGGTTTCGGAATTCAACTTTTTGCGTTTTGCGTCCCTCTATACCTTCCACAAGCTCCATTCAGTTCTGCTGATTTCGATGTCGATTTCGGTTGGCCAAGGTGCAATGGGATTTTTGAAATGCGATGGCGTCCTGAGGTCGTTGGACCTGAACCGCAGAATATTAATTAATAGCCACGATGACAGGGATCCTAACGTGCAAACCCCCACGCCCACTCGCCCTATCGGCGACACCCATCAATCATACCGAGGGACGTCGTTGGGTTTGTGCATGGCCCTTTCCTCTTCACCGTCCTCGCTTTCTGGCTCCCCGTCCCCTGGTTTTGCAGGTCGCACTTATGGCTTTCTTTCCTCCGTAGTGTACCCAGGGGATGCAACTCACTTAAGACGTCATGACGGCGCCATGAACCAGAACGCCTGCCTTTGGAGTCAAGATGCCGTCTTACTCGGCTGTGCCCAATGGCAGAGAGCAACAATATTTGTGCCTGTTTCTTGGCTTCGCTCGCTGGTTCGGTTCTTCCTGAGGTCCAAGAACGTGCGACTGATACCTTGGGCTAGGTTTGTGGTTAGGCGTGGCATGTAGTTAACATGCGCATCTCCCTGCCCAACCACGTATGACTCTCGATACCATGCCTCAACCTACCTCTCCTTGCCTTTTATGTCCACAAGATCCTCCGTCGGGCTAATCATTTGATCTACTCGATCCGGCTTTCGCCCTCCTTGCTCTAATATCCCCGTCTTCCTATTTGGTAAGCTTCGGACCGGGCCTTGGATGATTTTTCAACTCTTCACCTGTTATCTTGTTCTTCATGCGCCAGTCGGGCAGTCCGTCCCTCCAGAAACGCCACAAGAAGTTATTCGTTCGCGAATTCTTGGTGTCCCACATGCAGTATGCACGCTCCCGATGTCCCAAGTCATGGTACGCCCCAACGATGTCCGCACTTCGCATGGCGGGCGCGTGGCGCCATCTCACCGACCTTCAGGACATCAATGTCCTCGGAGGAAATCCATATTTCGAGAATATTCCTATTTCGAGAGACATATTACCAACTTACGAGGCGATTAATCAAAGTAAAAGCCCGTCTCGCTCAGCGCAGTGTGTGGATTGCCGCAACATGTGTCTCTCATCAAAGGCAAAGCAGAGATTCATTTGATTGCGAAGCTGTGTCATGGATTAGCGCTGTGGTGTGTTTGGGATCATTGGCAGCGCTGTTTTCTGCGCTTTTCATCGTTGAACTATTAGTAATTTCGCCATCTTCTCTTCTTCTTACGGCAACATTTGTATTATCACCATGTTTTAGACACTTAACTGTCGACTGCACAGTCGCTATCCCAGGTTTCTCTCTCACACATCCCGGATAAACAGGTACAGAGCTAAGGAACAAACTCGCGATCCTGTTCTTGGGGTAGTCGGTACTCAACAATTTTACGTCTGCTTAAAATGCAAGCGCAAGCGTGTTTGAATAATAAGCAAAAACACGGGTAGTAGAGGAAGAAGCTCACCTCTGTCGCCGAGTTCACACATTGCACAAAGGGGCTCCATTCTTCATAGTACCATGCTGATCAACTGGAAAGACTGACTAATGCCCTAACGTTCAGCTCTCCATCCCATTGATGAAATGTGTATGGAGATATTCGGTCTGTGTGAGATCAACACGACTCCCACGGGCGCTTCTCCGGGTAGCTGCAAAGTCGATACTGCCTATCCCACTCACACCCAACCGTGATTGTGCTGTAAAAAGAACATATGTCGTTGCAGCTCAGAAGGATCCAATAGTACTCCGGCCCTTGCTCCTCCTCGCAATCCTCTTCGCTGTCCTCTTCCTCGTCACTGTATGCTTCCTCCTCGGGATCAGGCCAATGTCGCTCAGCGTTAATGACTTTGACAAACGCCGACACCGGGCTCTCCGTCTCTCCTGGCTCTTCTTCCGTCTCGGAAGGGATCTCGAACGACTGCAGGCACTCCACATCCACATACAGGCAGTAGTCGAAGCGGCCCTGGTCGCGTCTGTCGAAAGCGGGAATTTCTTGCTCTTCGTCGCCCTCTTCGGGGAGGGCGGCGACCCAGGTCCGGAACCGCTCCTGAACCTCTTCGACCGAAGCTTCATCGAGGGAAGGATCTTCGATTATGGTCAACCGAAAATGTTTCTTCAGTTGGTCGCGGTTGTCCTCGTAGTCAAGTGTTTTGGAAGCTTCCTCGCGTATGTAAGCGATATATCGCTCCCAGAGAAGCTGGTCGTTGTACGTGGCCCGGTACAGATAGAAGCCCCATCGGTAGGATTCAGAGCTTGGTCTCCGAATTTGGGAAGTGATTTTAGGGAAGTCAGTTGGAAATCCTTGCCAATCCTCAGGTGCCATTTTGGTGTATCTTGGATGTTCCGGGTGGATATTTGGATGTATCGAGACGTATTGCTTGTTGTTGGTGTTGTATAAGTTCGGCGCCAATAATGTGATATGTAAGTGAAAGTTTCTCTCCTGATTGGCAACGGACGGTGGTCTTTATAACCATTTCTTCCAAGCACCGAAGAACGACGCCACAAAGAGACCCATCCTCTTAAGGTTTCTGTTGGCCAAGCAGATTTGGCCGCGAACCAGGAAGCTATATCCGTGTTCTCAATAACAACCATGGGGGTTGGATTCCGCACATAAGGGTAAAACTTTAGGTACCATGTGCTACTTAAAAAATACTGTAAATAGAGCTGTGAAGTTTTTATATTTACCCTGCACATCCAATAACAGTCAAGGAACAACAGGGACATAATGAGAAGAAATGCCAAAAAAAAAAGAAAAAAAAAGAAGAGACGGACGACTGATACGAGGATACCAGAAAAGAAAGCTATATATTAGATAATAATTTGAAACATTTAAGATACACCTTCATGAACGTGGAGGAAAATAAGAGAAGATACAAAAGGATATAGGATATGAGTAGTATTACAAGCTCAAATATACAAAGGTTGCAGTCCTATTGTCTGTACGTTGTTTGTGAGAGAGTCCAATAATCAAGGCTTCTCGAGTTTGCATGCTGCTATTGACTAACATGGCTCTTATTGTTTAGAGCTTTGCTGCTGGTTACCTAGTCCTGGCTGGTTGAGGTGACGTTCACCTTCCGCCGCCTCAATAGCTGATGCATCTTTCCGCTTTTCACACATTTCCCTACCTCGAGAATCCCAATGACTATCTGGATATTAAGCTGCACCAGAAGACGGGCTGGACAATGTTCTGGTATCACTGGTGCCCTCGTCCGACAGTCTTCGTCGTTTCACTCCCCGAGTGGAGCAATACAGACAGTGCCTCCATGAGACGAATGTGACTTCCAACCACGACAGGTCCCTTGCTGTCCAGTGTTCCCACCAGCGCAGCGAAGTGGGTCAATCTAATCATCGCCAATTCAACGGCCCTTCTACCCGTGACGCAACGGAACTGGCCACTAAGTGTGAGCAGCTGTTCGTTCACACTCGTTTTTGGGTTGCGTGTGAGTTCTTATCGCATCTGATCCTTGGAGCCTGTCATCCGTCACAGAGTTTCCGAAAAGAGAGATGGTACTTCAGCTAGGGGGAGGGACACTAAGTCGGGTTTGACGGGAGTTGCCCCGTGCTCCACATCGACGAAAAGTGGAATACTCAGCCACCACGCTAGTCCAATTACGTACACAGAGCGCCAAGCCACACGGGCTGACTTCAACTCTCTCCTGGGACCTCGAGCGCATCCTCTACGACGGCATCCCGTCAACGACTTCCCCTACGATACTCCGTTCAATCGCGCGCCCCGAGTGTACGGTTGCCCAAGATGCCCGAACCATCGCCTGGCGTCAATCACGCCGATTCCATCGATTCGCAGCATGACACCGGAAAGAAAGACGAGAAGAAGAAGAGTCGCCGACCAGCTAGTACGTGGAAGCCCCGGAACAATGCCTACCAACCGCTCGGCCGACGCGGGAACGCTGGAATCGCCCATCCGATGACATTCGCGCTTACAAAAGTGCCTTTACAGATACGGCGTTTCGCCAGCAACGTCTCAAGGCATGGCAGTGAGTCTCCCGACAGGACTGCGCCGGCAAACCCGTCGCAACGGGCTCGGGGTGGATTATAGTGGCTAACAAGAGGAAGGCCTATTCTGACTCCCAAGACGGTGCTCCCTCTTTTCTTCATTATTGGCATCATCTTTGCACCCATCGGTGGACTACTCCTATACGCGAGCGCCAAGGTACGTCGCGCTTCCTCCCTTGGCTAGACTGTCGCTCACCCGTGATATCCTCCAGGTCCAAGAGATTCGAATTGAGTACACCAACTGCAATGAAGCGAACGAGACCCTGAGCCAAATGCCCTCCAAGTACATCACCACTGCATTCAAGACGAGCGATCAGACCAAGAACGCCCAGTGGGCTGCATCGACAGTCGACGTCAAGACGCCAAATGGTGCGATCACGTACCAGGCGACGCAGTGCAGGATTCAGTTCCGCATCCCCGAGGACATGGGCCCGCCTGTGCTCTTCTACTATCACCTTACAAACTTCTACCAGAACCACAGACGTTATGTCGCCTCGTTCTCGGATAAGCAGCTGAAGGGAGATGCCCTTAGCCTCAGCGCGGTCAAGAGCTCTTCTTGCGAACCGCTCGAGAGCGGCTTCGTAGATGGCGTTGAGAAGCCATACTATCCCTGTGGTGAGTCTCAAGAAGCTAAAAGTGTCAGAACTGGTAAACTGAAGAGTCCCAGGCCTGATCGCAAACTCCATGTTTAACGACACATTTTCCAAGCCCCGCTTGTTGCAAGATGATACGCTGTACGAGATGACTGACAGGAATGTTGCCTGGGCCTCTGATTCATCCTTGTACGGAAAGACAAAGTATGCGCCCAGTGACGTCCTGCCTCCACCAAACTGGAGAGTCCAGTATCCCAACTATACCGAGGAAAACCCTCCGCCGGACCTGGAGACCTGGCCGGCTTTCCAGGTCTGGATGAGAACCGCCGGTTTGCCGACATTCAGCAAGCTGTACCAGCGCAATGATACACAGCCTATGAAGGAGGGCACATACGAAGTCAATATCACGTACAGTGAGTACTGCCGCGCCAGTGTTACTCGTGGGTCAAACTGACGAAGCCAAAAGACTTCCCTACCCAGGAATACAAGGGAACCAAGTCCATCATTCTGTCAACGCGGACGATCATGGGCGGCAAGAACCCGTTTTTGGGCATTGCTTACATCGTTGTGGGTGGCATTTGCATTCTCCTCGGAGCCATCTTCACCGTCACACATCTCATCAGGCCGAGGTAGGCAACCCCGTTCTCCACAGACTACTAGCATGCGAGGAACACCTGACTAACAACCCCTTGCAGAAAGCTTGGCGACCACACCTATCTCTCTTGGAACAACGCCCCTGGCTCTAAGCAGGCGGGCCCCAGCACGGCGATGGCCTCAGGTCGCGATACGCGCCACGGTGAAGCCTAGAAGGCCCACGACGAGTCGCAGCGCCCCCTCCGTTCTGTGTCGGGCACCACCTCCCCCTCTGTGGCATCGGCTTCGATGGCGCCCAGCGTTACCGCGTCGTCTGTCGGGCAGCGGCGCATCGTCTCCCCGATGAATCCCTGGGGGATGCGGTAGGCGTGCAAGAGCGCGGAAAACGGTTGATTTGGCGTGTGCCGTCTCCCCCCCTTTTTGATGTATGGATTGACACGAAATTGTATGAGTAAAAAGGGCAGGTGGGCAAAGCAAAGCCCATACTCCCTTCAACGCCCCCCACCATCCCCCAGGAAGGGGCCAACAACCGGCATTGTTTTGATGTTTTTCTTCTTCTCCGTTGATTGGTCGCGATGCGCGCGCATGCTTTTGCTGTTTAAATGCCCATCGTTCTTTGTCTTTTTGGTCGATGCACAGGTTCCGGCTAGGTTTTGTAGGGCTTGCTTGGTCCTTTCATTCTCTCCGCTCAAGGGCGATGACGACGTAGGTCACCGAGTAACCACACCCGTCTTTAGCCTACCGCGAGGCCTATCTATGCAAGGGAAACTAGGAGTTTGGAGGGAATCGAGATTAGTTAAGATCGGAAAGTGCCATTATTGATTGCTAAAGGAAAACCCTGAACAATGAGTGGTAGGTGCAGAATCGCGTGAAGTTGGAGATAAGTTATCTGTCGCAAGTTCGCGTGCCACAGTGTCTGTCACCTTCTCTCGCGGCATCCATCACCGACTGAACCGGTCGATGCACATCCACACCGCTCTTTTCAAAACGCCTCATGAGATTTGGGACTATCAATTGCAGGCATCGATTCCTATTAATACGTTGTCTGGTCCGTCGCCGGAATTTCGCTGAAGGCGGACCCGCCCGTCACCCAAAACGACCTCTCCTCATTCCAAGACGCCTACACAATTTTGATACATGGAAAGATAATGAAACCACAGCTCTCTTAGATGAACCACTCCAGTGTGTGTCCGTGTGTGTCCCGCCATGCGAAAAAAAAGTCCATCAAAACAGGAATCGGAGCGTTTTAATGCTTCCTCTTCTTGCGGCCACGGCTTTCGTCATCGTCGAGGTTGCTGTCGCGATCACGCTTCTTGGCCTTGGCCTCGAGCTCATCCCAGTCCTCGCCCTCATCTTCGTCGCTCATCTCGGCATCGTCCTCTTCGTCGGACACGTTGGACCCAAAGTCAGAGTCTTCCTCGCTCGACTCTGATGCCTCGTCAAGCTCATCATCGTCAATCTCAAAGTTACTCTCCTCCTCCTCCGAGTTCGCAGCGCCCTCGTCATCAGACTCGGCCTGGAGGAAAGACCAGCCTCCGTCAATGAAGAACTGATGAGTATCGGCCGTGACAGTCTTCATGATGGTTGGCCAGTTGAGGTTAAGAGGACCCTCGGAGTACGCAATGTCTGAAGAGTCGAGGAACTCCTTGACGTGGTCGAGAAACTCGACGGGAATGGTGTTAACATGATACGGTGGGCGGGTGAAGTCCTTGAAGACAAACACAAGATCGAAGTTCTTGAGGCCAAATTGGACGCGTTCCAAGTGAGCAACCTCGATATCGTCGAGAGTGATGACCATGAACGGGGGCTCGACGACTTGAATCAAGCATTCGGTTGTGGGTTGAATGAAGACATTGCTTCGGAACGGCACGCCGTGGAAGCCAAGGTCCCTGAGGGGAACATCCACCTCAAGGCCCTCGTTCTTGCCCGCCTCGGCGATCTTCTGGGCGAAGCCCTGGAAGAGTCGGTCAAGCTCAGCGCGGCGTCTGCGCTCCTCTTGCTCCTGTTCGAACTCGTCTTCATCGCCGTATCGGTACTTCCTCTTACGGTTGCCAGTCTCGTCGAACTGAATGTCTGTTGCCTCCCTGTAGAACTGGACGTCCTTGGTCTTCTTTTTGTTGGCAACCATGATGGGATCCTTCAGATGGATGTGGATGATAACGATGAGCTCATGTTGGCACGGCTGGAAGAAGAGGTGGCGGACGTTGGAGAAGAGAATATCGACTCGCTGTTGAGTGCTCAAGGGCGATTGGTAGCGAATACCGTTCTGGTGTATTTCAATCTTACCAGGGACGCGCTTGCCCTCCATCGCCGGGCGAATGTAGACATTATCAAGCACTGCCGGGCGTCGGTCTGTGGTATTTTGTTAGCGAGCGTTTGCGATTCCACCAACAGCTGTCTGGACTCACTTCTTATCTCGACGAGCTTGTCCTGCTCAACCACGTCCTCCAACTCCTTCTTCTCCTGCTCTTTCTTGTTCACGTCTCGCTTCATGTTGGAGATCTGTGTCGCTATTTCTTGGTAGCGATCGCCATCTGTTGACCGGAAAGTCAAGCTCCGGACGAAGTGAGCAGACGCATCCTCGAACGGCTGATCATCCTTGCGTCCGACGCCCTGTCCAGGCGACAAGAAGTTGACGCGCAAGAACGACCAGTCACCTTCGTCGCTCTTGCTTGCGTTTTTGATCGTATTGATGTGGAAAGGCACGGGACGGCCCATGACGGGCAGAACAACCGTGTCATTCCTGGCGTCGACCACGATCTGGAGGTCGCGAACCTTGGGAGGGAACTGGTTGTCGCGCTTGTACGAATCAAAGCGTTTGAACTTCTTCACCTCCGTTCCGTTCTGTCCGCTGGTGGATTCGGAGAATCGCGCAAGACCCTCCTTCTGCTTCTTGGAGGCAAGTTCCTTCTGATGCTCACGGCGCTTCTTGTCCGCATCGTCGTCTACCTGCGTCGTACGTTCGGATCTAAGCCTCGTAGAAGTGATGTTCTTCGTAGCAACAGCACCAACTCGGGAATCCTTCTTCTCCTTCTTCGGCATTGGTTGAGCCTCCTCCTCGTCTTTGAAGAAGAACGAATTCGAATCAGCGTCGATAGGAGTCTCTCCGGTGAAAACAACGGCTTCGCCGCTGGTAACACGGATTGTATCGGTAATAACAAGAGAGTAGATCTTGCTGTTCTTGTCCTGGGGCTGGGGGTTCTCGATGTCGCTGAAGCCGGTGGTGATAACGAGCGTCATACCATCCTTCAGCGCACGCGAGTTCTTGGCGTTAAGAATCAACGTAGGATCTCTACTCTCCAAACCAACACCCCAGCCCACGTTCTTCAAGAAATGCTTCTCCAAGTCAGGCCTCTTGGCCTTAATCATGCTCAGAGCCTTGTGGTAGACGTCCTTGATAACGACACCATCCCGGACCTCTTTGAGAATCATGTTGTGGATATTGAAGAGAAGCTTGTAGTTGCTTTCTTGAGACTTGTTGGGATCGACAAGGTAGGTACGGGCGATAGCTGAGCAGTACGACTTGTAGCGCAGGCCCATAGCGGCGATAATGGTCCCGGGGTGAAGGAGATCGTCGTTGCTCTCGGAGTTCATCTTGAGGTCGTACTTGCCACCGCTCTGAACCAGCGGGCCCATAACCCAGTCCAGCTGAGCGGGGTCCAGATCCTGAGGCAACTTGCTCTTGTTGGGCAGCTCGACAGTCTTCCAGAATTTGTTGTCGTCGAGTTTCTTGTCCACTTTGTCTGCCAGTGCGCTATGCTTGACTTTCTTTTCCTTATCGAGAATGTCCGACATTTCCTCAAGGAAAAAGGGAGTCATGAGGGCGACACAGGCTTTGGAGGCGGTTCGCATGGCTCGCAATTCGGTCTCGTCCTTGATCGAAAAAGCGTGCTGGGAGAGGGCTTGGGAGATGTCAACCTCCTCGACGTCCTTGCATTGATCGGCAAAGACCTTCTTCCACTCCTCGACGAAGGGGCCCTTGGAAGTGTCCCTGGCAATGGTACCGACCTTGTTCTACATGAAGACGAGAGTAATTAGTGGCGGTGGACTCGAATCGCATTTGGGAATGACTTACGCCAGCGAACTTGATGGCATCTGCCAGCTTGACGAAGAGCTTCTCGTTCTCAGCCGCGTCCTTGCCTCGAACGAGGATTTCGAGGGGGAATCGGCCGCCTTTCAGTTGCTCCAAATGCTTCGCTACAGATACGTCAGCCAAAGCTCGCATCGCGGAGGGCGCAGTGGGACAGGAAGCCGCTTCTCACCCTTTTTCGCCGTTGTAAGAATATAGATCGTGTCGACCGTGAGAAGCATCATCGTCGTCGGGAATTCGTAGCCGAGGAGCCAAAACTGTCGCATGGAGAGTCAGCAATCCACGCGCAGCAGGTGAAAGGCAGACTGATTTCGTTGCCGGCAGTTTCTCGCCATCATCGGCATGGTCGCAGAGGGGGGTGAGAGTTTTTCGGGGCGACTCACATGCATGGCGTTATTCTTGTGCAGCTCGGGCACTTCCTCCACCTTGCCCATCATGACGACGATGGACGACGCACCGTTGAAGATGCCATCTTTGGCGCGCAAGTCGTTCTTCCAGGCGCTCGCAAAGCGCGTGAGGCGCTCATGGAAAGCTTTGGTATCGATTTTGATGTCCCCCATCGTCGCTGCGTTGTCGAGTGACGGGCGGGTTGACAGATGGAAGGGGTTTGTGAACGGAGAGATTCCACGTTGCTGCCGGGTCGACGCGCAAAAGGAAAAAATCCGGGTCGCGTTAATGGGAGGCGCTGGAGTCCACGTGACCGCGTTCCAGCTCTTGGACGGTGCGGTGGCAGGTGCTATTGGAGTGCGCGTAGCTAGGTCCTGTCCAGGCGCGACTCAGGCAGATGCTTCAGGGGCGAGCTTGCCCCAAACGTGCTGAAGAGCTAATAGCTACAGGGGGCCTTGCTTACCGAACTTGTTAGTCGGGCAGGGGTCCATGGGTAAGGCTTTAGATCGACGTCAGAGCTTCCACCTCGAAATTCGACGAGTTGGCTGCGACACAAGCAAGGTGAGGATTGCGATGGAAGTGACGGCCAATTATGGCGTGCCAAAGAAAAATTAGATCAGTTTAAATTTCTTTGCAATGTCTCGGAGTGGCGTTGAATCGGACGGTCCATGCTTCCTTCTGATTGTTGCTGCTGCTGCAAGCTATTCAATCGTTAACTTGACCTCCCAATTGCACGCTTGTCCACAACAGACACGAGAGGCCTCTGATCTTTGCAAGTCCTGGCCACAGCATATTCAAAACGTTGACTCTGCAGACACTGGGTATCATATGTCTTTCATAACGCAGACACGGATGCGTATCGCCCGCGGGCAACCGCCGTGGGCCCGTTCCGAGAAGCCTGAAATGCTCCGCTCCGTGGGCCTTTTCTGCGCGATGACCATTTCCCGCAGGAAACAGATGGAAGCTCGCTCTACTTGCCCAGGTATTATCTGTAGGGTAGGTAGTGTAGGAATCGACTCCATTGTTTTCATATGCTAGTCATCCACGAGCGCTCTCCACAGTCAACCTGGACCTAACCCACCGCTACCGGACCTACCTAGGTATCGACACCGCCCGGGACAGCATTCAGCCGGAACACACCAGTGAGGGTGGGAGAAGCGGGTCTAAAACATCGGCCTGCCGATTTTCGGGTAGTGGAGACGGGACTTACACCTCGGACCCTCAACCCCGCGCGCGCCTCCGAACATTTATTTAAGCTCAATCGAACTTGCGATCCGGGCTTGAAAGCTCTCACGCTCTCGGATCATTTTGGATACATGATCGCCTCCAGATTCTCAAAAGTCCTGACCCTTCTCAGACCCGCACCAAGACCCATCGCAGTCTCCAAGCAGCAAACCCGCACGATGCGCCTCCCGTACGTCCCCAACCCGCCCCCCACCTCCTCCGAGGAGGACGCCGCCATCGTCTCCCGCATCGAAGCCCGTCGCCACCCCCGGCCCCTCCAGGCCCTGGACCTCACCCTGCTGCACGCCCCTCCCGTCGCCGACGGCTGGAACTCCTTCCTCGGCGCCGTCCGCACCCAGACCACCATCGGCGCCGACCTGCGCGAGCTCGCCATCTCCCGCGTCGCCGTCGTCAACAAGGCCTGGTACGAGTGGGGCCACCACGCGCCCCTCGCCGTCGCCGCCGGCGTCTCCTCCGCGGGCATGGACGCCATCAAGACCGAGGCCCCGCTGGACCTCGCCGGCCGCCCGGCCGAGCACCTGAGCGAGGAGCAGTGGGTCGTGCTGGTGTACGCGGACGAGATGACCCGCAACGTGAGGGTCAAGGACGAGACCTTTGACAAGCTCAAGAGCTTGTTCAACGAGAGGGAGGTCGTGGAGATTACGACGACGGTGAGACCATTTCAAAGCTGGTAAATCGTGTCGAGATACTGACGTTGCCAAAGGTTGCTTGCTACAACTGCGTGAGCCGGTTCCTGGTGGCTCTTGATGGTAAGTCAGCTCCCCATCTCCAGATAGCACCGTGTGCTAACATCTGGCTAGTCGGAGAGAGGAACAGTACTGGCCCGAATGATGTGACGTTGCCCAGCCATTGAGTCTAGCATCCCAATAGAAAACTGAACGATTACGAGACAAAGATAGACCCCCGGTCTGAGGTTTAGGGAGTTAAGACGCAAGAAGAGCTCTGTAGAAGTGAAAATAACTAACTCGAAAAAAGTGCAGTGTGTCAGGCTACAAAAAGGCCGATAGGGGATTAACCATGCTGTGGAAAAGGGGTATCTAGATCATCTAAGTGAAGTGGTGTTCAATATCTTCCTGGCGAACATAACCCCATCGCATCATCTTGCGCCAGCTATCCCAAATCCCATTTCGCAGAACTCGTTGAAGAGAAGTTTTTGTAAAGTCTGCAGCAGGCCAAACAGGTAAAAAAACAAAGAAGAAAAGGCAGATGCAAAGACAGGCTACGCACAAAATGCTGTGGCTCTATCGTTGTTGTCGTCATAAAACATGCCATTTCCGGCCGGGCGCTGCGAAGGTTCATGAGATGTCCACCTGCCATGTATGCATATGCAATGGTTCGTACGTCGTAAAAGTGCCAATAAACTGTAGTCGTAAGCCGGTAAGTCGTTTCGTCATAACTCGCGTCTCTGTGGCGACTTGTGTCGTTTGGTGGTGAGTGTGGGACACGCCGCCTTCAGAGTGTGATCAGATGCTGAGTCTAGAGTTCGCCAACTCCTGTTCTATGGATCTCTCGATGGAGGCGTGTCGCTTGTGCATCCTAGGGCTCTTTTGCAGCTCCTGCACGACGCCCGCCCAGCCCATCTTGTGGCCTGGGACCGTATCCTCTCGATGGCCGAGGGCCTGGGTAGTCAGTCGTCTCAGGGGCGGCTTTTGGCGGATCTCCTCGGTCAGCGCGCGTGTCAGGGTCGCGTGAATCGGGCTCATCGGCGGCGTAAACGCCACAGAGGAGGTCTTCTCCGGATCCCTTGGGGTCATCGGCGTGGGGGGCACCGAGACCTTTCGTTCAGCCACAGAGTTGGCCCTTTCCGCGACGACGCCCATGTACACCACCAGAAAGCGCATTCTCACCAGGTCGAGCCTGCGCACGCGCTCCTCGAGCTCGCGGCGCTTGCTCGCCCAGAGGAGGCGGGCGCCGGTGCGCAGAGTGGTCGTGTCGTCGGAGAGGAGCATCGCGTTGATCTGCTCGCGCAGGTCGTCGCCGCCTTTCTGAATCTCGCGGAGCAGACGGCCCAGACGCAGTTTGTCTTCTAGTCGTTGGACTTTGGCGACATCACGGTCGTAGCTCTCGTTTTCCTCGACGGAAAAATCAACCGCGTCGATGAAAGCCGTGATTTCAGCAGGGGCGGCACGGTAGGCGGTCATGTACGTGGTCAGGATCTGGGAAAGGACGATGAGAGAAAGGAGGAGCGCAGTCAGGACGAGGACGATGGTCCACTGGCGCGCCTCGGTCTCGGCCATGTTGGAGATGGAAGCGTGCAGTAGAAGCTGGCAGGACTACGGCAGCATAGTGCGACAGAGACGTGTGATAATCAGGCAAAAGCCGTGTAAATGTAAGGATGCTGCCCGCGATGGCCGGGGACAAAGGCAGCGCAGTATGACGACGAGGATGGAAGAGAAGAAAAGAGCCGACGTAGGGAGGCAGCATTTGATGACGATGCAAGTGTGTAAACGAAATCGGGCGAGGGGAGGAGGGCTTCAAGGGCTTCGCGTTTGGTAGGGTGGTGGTGAATCAAGATTGTCCCGTCAGTGACTGTCTCTCCGTGTGCGCCGGTGCTAGGGTCTGCAATAACGAGGAGGGCATGGGGATGTGGATGGGGATGGATACATGTTACATGCAGCAATAACCATAGTACCATGTAGGTACATCGTACATAGGCAATTTGATAATGATGCCTCCTCTTTCTTGCTTCTTCTTGCCCCTCCTCGCTGCGGTCTCCCTTGCATCTCTTCTCACGACATGCAGCCACTTGGTGACATGAGCCAATAAATGGCACCGAGGTCGCTCCAGACGGGTACCGTTCGTAGGCCGCGGATGCGACGCTCTCACGATTGGTGCGCTCCCCTGCACCTGCAGGACGGAGCGTCACCTGTCACTGGACAGACCATGGCCGCCGTCTGCATCCAGCATGGCTTCACGGTGGACTGAACGTGGCTCGAGACCGATCTCCGACCGGGGGCAACCCTCTCGCTGGAACTTGGACGGAGAAGAGCCGAGCACCGAGGGCTGGAGTCGTTGTGGACGTGTGACCAGCCGTAGCACCGATTATCGTGGGCCGTCGCGTTCTGTGGGTTTTCTCACTTCAGGAACCATCCCCGCCGTTGTGCTTAGGTACATACCTAACGTAGTAGTATTAGAATTTAGTGGGCGTCTGGCTGAGGGCGAAACTCCGGCTACGGCGTTGCTCTCGGTGGTGGGACGAAATAGAATGGAACGAAAGAGAAGGGCTGGAACCCGGAACCTGGAACCCAGCACGTCGTTCGGCGGTGGGCTTCTGGAATGAGGGGGTGGTCAGTTAGTCGTGAGGTGTCGTAGACTGGTAGATCGGTCAGTGCATGCCCTAAAGGCGGGCAGGTTAAGGAGAGAGTGTGAGTGAGACTTGCGATCTGTTGGTCGGAATCACGATGAAGAGAAGTAACGTGTGCAGCAAGGAAGAATCATCTGAGCTGCACGCTCGAGACAGACGATTTGCCCGGCTGGTATCCGTCCACTCAGCGCCCTGCCAACGGTTCCAGGTACCTTACAGCCCACCGGCGCCGACATCTGCCATCCAAACAACGCTATGCACCATCTATGTCAGAGGCGGCTGGCCTGCATGATCCAGCGTGAAGCCTCTTGTTGGGTGTCGCGGCGACCCGAACGTCAGCGGGGAGGTTTAGCTTCATCCGCATCAGCATCGCCGCTAGGTGCATATTAGTAGCCAACTTTGCTACCTAGATCGTGATATGGCTCCCTGCCGCCGCCATTCAGGGAGATTATAGACTTTTGACATTCCGCGCTCCACACGGAAGTTTGATTTAAATCACAAGGCTCGCGGAGTTCGTGACATTTCAGCCACTGTCGCCGCTGTCGTAAGCATCGTCCCTAGGTAGGTAGTTGGAGAGGATCAGTAGTGATAGTAATCTGTATTAACAACTCTTCTGATGAAAAGGTCCGTTTGGCGGACCGGTGGACGCTGAATCCACTATAGAGGTCTCCCCACTTGCAGGGACGCCGACCGGTGCAATGACATCCTACCAGCCCACTTTCCCGATTGGGACAGGTAAGCAGGCGTAGACTTCTACACGTTCAAATCTGTTTGTTTCGCAAAACAATACCACGACAGTCACTGGGTCAAATTTCGTGAATGATGGGGATGAATCAATTCATCATCTACCGAAGGTGCTAGGGAATATGTGCATCTCTCATGCCAGGGGGTATCAAATTCCATTGTGTATCCCAGTCCGCCAACTGTCGCTGAAAGCCAACATAACGCCGTGGGGTTTGCATCGATCACTCCTTGGCCTCCGCCTGCTTCTGGATGTCGTGCTCAGCACCACGCTGCTGGGTCTTTCCGGTGTCGTGCATCTTCTGGT